>JAJOOH010020594.1:0-16479 GCA_029582605.1 Solanum gracilifrons | reverse complement strand
GGGGGGGGGGGGGGGGGGGGGGGTGTAGAGAGGCTATGTCCTATAGACCCTCCACTTTAAAAAAAAAGGTTCACGAAGCAGGGTTGCAAGAAAATATGACAACAGAATAGCAAGATACAAAGCAAATACAACAACAAATAGTAATACACAATGAAGAGTAAGAGACTATGCAACTACTAAATACTACTAATAATGAGAAGAGGAGAGGAAGAAGCTAGCCCCCTACATCTCTCACATTAAGTGCGACAACACTTTGGTATCTACTAACTTTCTACCTTAATCAATGACTTCCAATGCATAGTGATCTTTCTACGTCTGCCAGAAAAATGCAGGTGTCTGGGGCAACGGGGGCAACTGGGGCAACTGACCTAGCATCAAAGTCACAAGTTGTCTCGGATACCAGTAATGTGAAGTTGAAAGAGGAGATTGAAGACACTTACCACATGAAAATTCGCTGTGTGTGTACAAGCTCATTACAAACTGAAACAATGATTCAGGTTTTACTTCTGCACTAATTTCCCTTATATCTTTTACTCGTTTTTATGAACATGCATATCTTCTTTTTTGCTTACCAATATGCATATCTTCAATGTATTATTTTGAGTGTGCAAACATCCTTTTGAGCTCTGATTCTCTTTCAAAAGATATACCAAATCTGCTTATGCACTGCAAAGCTGTGTAATTACTTATAATATTTCCTAGTTGGACCGGTACAGCATTGCATATTTAACATTGTAGACTATCATGCTTATCTGTAAATTGCATTTGTGTTGCTATTATGATGAAGCTGTGATTTCAGCATAAAGTATGCCTTTTTGAAATATAAATTCTGCCACGATGAGGGGTGCACTGGACATGGTGTCAGCTTGAACATTTGAAGCTTCCGTTTCTTGTATTTATGTATCACATTTGTGTCTCATGATGTAATCATGCTTGCAGTGTGAAGACAGAAGATGTCACACATGGCAACATATTCGTTGTGTTGTCATACCAGATAAGCCAATGGAGGGTGGTGATCCACCAATTCCGCCTACTACTTTTTACTGTGAAGTGTGCAGACTGGTTCGTGCTGACCCGTAAGTGTCACCTTTGGCGTTCAATTCACTTTTATCGGTTCCTTTTACAGGAGGGATTGTGTGATTTGGCTGCATTTCCATTTACTGGAGGGTTGCATTGTATTTGTGGCTATGGAGGATTTTTCTTGTCAAATAAATTGTGTTTCTTGAAATGTCTTAGATGTCAAACATGCAAAATTTAGTTGTCTACTTACTATATACATTCTACAGTTCTCTTCAACTCATAAAAGGTGTCTCCTAACATTGCTATTATTTAAAATCTTTGATATCTTTTTTTTTTTTTTGATAAAAGTAACAGAAAATCTTTGATATCTTAAGAAGAACAATTTGACATCAAGGCTACAATTTGTTGCTTTTCCCTCTCTGAGATGAGCCAATGTATTGGAGCCACAGATAAGAAAAGTGGGCTGGCTCTCCTTATATTATGTACAAACCAAGGGGTTGTGATGGGTATAGGGGCGATTTTGTTCCATCTGTAAGTACAATGACGCGATCTAGTAGTTGAGACAGTTGTTAGCATTAGCTGATTTGAGAACCTTAACTGATGTAACTTTTATGCAATTGCTCTGAAATTTCACTTGGGTAAAAACAATTTTCCTTGTATTGAACTTTTCACATTCATAGCATGTGAAGTTTATAACTTGTTATCCATAAGGCTGGTAAACATGTGGGTGCTAACCTGGGATTTTCAGTGCATGGCGGTAAGACCTGACACTTCATTCACCATGAATATGGATACTTAAATGACCACTTTGATGCGGCTTTACTTTGTTACATACAGGATTTATATGGTAATGCTTGTTTCACCTTCCATAACTGAATTCCCTATATGCAGCTTCTGGGTGACAATGGGACACCCTTTGTATCCTGCAAAGTTGGCCATTACAAGCGTTCCTGCCGATGGGTTAGTTACCTGCAACTTCGTTTCTGATGTCTATCCTGTTCTTTATTATTGCTGCACCTCTTTTTGCTTGGCTTAATTTGTTTATGGGGTTAATTCTGTGAAGATTTGGGACATGCAGTTTCTAATGCCTGTTCTTGCTACTATTAATTGAGAGAGGTTTTTATTTGTGTTTCCCTGAAAAGATGTCAAAGGATGACCTTTGGTTTCCACAAAGTGATTGGTGCATTTCCACATTATCCTCACTAATCCATGGGGATGAGTGTGTGGTGGGATGGGAAGCCAAAAAAGAAATGGAAAAAACTATTCCATGGGGATGAGTGTGTGGTGGGATGGGAAGCCAAAAAAGAAATGAAAAAAAGGAAGGCAGCTTTTCAATAACCTACTTTTGATTTAAGGGCAAGTCATTTGGTGGTTAGTGAATTTCGGAAAGTGGTGAAAAGACTCCAAACACTAGTTTAGTCATGTATCTTGTGCATGCAAGATTTTAGTGTTTAAGTGCAAGTCTTGGATCTGTTTGCATCTGTATTTGTATGTTTTCCCCTAGGTCAGAAGTTTGTGCAATTTAAGGTGATGAAATCATGTAATAGCTAGACCATTTTAAGTTAGCTTCAACCTTTATGTTAGAACAGGTTATCAGTTTGAACTTCCAGTTGCATCCAAGATAGATTGCTCTTTTGAAATGTATGATTTTGCCTTTCTTTGTTGTCTTCTCGCTGATAGAGTTTTTGGTGTGTGACATGTGTAAGCCTTTTCTGTCTTTTGTGGCAAATGGTCCCATGAATGTAAGAGCTAGGATTCTCAGATATCTGTTGTTAAGAGGATTTATGCTTCTATTTTCCTCACTGAATTACTTGCTCTATCATCCACATGGCATGTTCTGCTTTGTTACTGTTCTGTATTTGTAGCTAAGCAAGTATGTAATTTCTTTCCTAATTACCTATCTCGTTTGTGAATTTTCAGGACGAACCCTGTGCAGAGTATTGAGAAAACATTTCAGATCACTAGAGCTGACAGAGACTTGTTGGCAAAACAGGAATATGATCTCCAGGTTGTTGGTTTTTCTGGTGATGGTTTAAGATAAAGAAGTCCTTTTATATTCATTGTGTTCGTTCTCCAAACTTGTCAGGCTTGGTGCATGCTTCTCAACGACAAGGTACAATTTAGAATGCAGTGGCCTCAATATGCAGATTTGCAGGTGAATGGTATGCTCTCTCCTATGTTGCTTCGGTTTTAATCCTGATCCAATTGGAAGTAAATGCTGAAGTTATGTTCTTCTCAATAGTTTTCTTCTTTCATGGGAAAAATATAATGTCTTGTGTTTTCTCTCAAGTTCGTAGTTTCTTGGCCTTAATAAGAACTTGGAGGGGTGAGGTAAACATGATTTTGTGTTCTGGGATCCTTCTTACCATTCTTAACTTACAATATTGTTTACGCAACTTTTTCCCTTGTATTCTTCTGCAAAGACTCAATTGCCATAAATCTAGTGAAGATTGCATTTACAATTTTTTTTGGGTCTAGAAGATCTTTCCCTTGTGCATTAACTTCAGTTGAATCTCAACCAACAGGGGTTCCAGTGCGCGCAATAAATAGACCTGGCTCTCAATTGCTGGGTGCTAATGGTCGAGATGATGGCCCTATAGTGAGTATTAATTACATGCACTTCTGTTTCTGCCTCTTGGAAAGTGAATTGTTGTGTGTGTATTTGGGTGTGTGCACTTCCACTTTGGTGTATATATTTATCTTGGAGTGTTGTGTAGGCATGCTGAAATTGAACAAGTAGCAAATCTTATTGTCCCATATGAACTCCAAATAAATGTGTGAAGTGTAATGCAAGTTTTCACAATTGATTGGTCAAATTGGTCTCAGAAAAGTTTTTGGGATAAATCATTTAGCCTTCTTTTTTTCTTTCCAGGAACATTTACTGCAAAACTATAGTTCATTTTATAGACATTTCTCTCAATTCACACCTTACCATTTTATCAGATCACACCATGCACCAGAGATGGAATCAACAAGGTCACATTAACAGGATGTGATGCTCGTGTCTTTTGCTTAGGGGTTAGACTTGTGAAGCGGCGTACTGTTCAGCAGGTAGTTAAGTTTGATCAACATTATGCATTATGTAGATTCTCTTGCAAAAAAACCTTTTTTACCTGTTGTTTTTTAGTATTCAGTTGAAGTCTTACTTTGTTAACAAGTCGATTATTTTTTCGCTAAGAGCACACTAGTCAGATGTCAAAGGTATTTACAATGTATGAATATAGCTCAACCACCACACTCATCTATCAAGTAAGTCCAACAACCGATATATAAAGCATTTTTCCTTGCACCACAAACATAAATGAAAGGAAAAGACTGTTTCATTACATCCCTTTCATTACTTCCCTATTTTCCCCCCCAATTTATCCCAAGGAGAGCTTGATCTTGGCCTAAAGGCCGAGAAATTTATTTTCTATTGAGAATTTTGTCTTAAAATTATCCAAAGGAGGCACAGCTACATTGCTCTTCATGTTGCCTTTGTTTTACTTCGATCTACTCGCTGTGACCTGCTGATAATACTTCCTCCTGCTGGTAATTGCCTCAAGAGGCTGAGATACTACCCAATTGATATTAAATGGCTAGAGCACAAGTGTCCAGAAGATGAGGCAAATTTGTAATATACAAGGACACAATTTATGTTTTCCCCATCCTGTGCCTGTATAGTACCATCTCACAACAATCCGCCTCTTCTTTCAAAAATATGTTTGGTGAGTACTTACATTTCAAGCTGCACATTATATAAAAAAAAACAACAACTTTCAGCGGCACCTTGGCGTTTCATAGGGTCTTTACTATAGTATAATTTCCCCTCAAAATGATTCTATTTCCCAATTCCCACCCACCGTATCATGCGATCTTCTGCCTCTCCCTCTACTGAGCATTCATACCTCAGCTGTAGGAGCTTGTAAACCTCGTCATGTTCTGATCTTGGATGGCTCTATGAAGTTTATATCCCACTAGATCCCATTGTTATTCTTACCCAGATAATCAGTTCATTATCATTTGTCAAACCAAAATCATGTAGAAATGCTATTTTCAAAGTCGCGTACCCCACACTAAATGTGAACATAAAGAAAAAACATTGTTTTTGACAATGTAGTGGAAACCTATGATTTTGCAACTCCATTTTCCTCAATATTACATCAATAATCCTTTACATGTGAGAATATCTATTGATTTATGTTCCATTTATGGTGGTTACCACCCTTCTCATAGTGCATTCTCATGGGATAACTCCAGATCCACTTCTTAAGTATTGCATCATTATAGGTGGGCTACTCTAGACTTCTGTAAACCTCTTTGATAGGTGAATCTTTTTTTCTTTTTGTCGAATAATACTTCATTTTTAACAAGGGAAAAAAATATCATTTCAGTTTCCTCTCCGTTCCTTCACAAGAAAAATCATTTTCTCTATTTCATATTGCTATTGTTGACGGCATATACAATTATGGACATGTAGTACTACCAGTACCTTGATATGCTTGAATGAATGGATTTCAATGGTATTATCTTTTCGTCTTGGAAAAACTATTGTCTTCCAACAAGCACCCTAGGGTGTGGCCCGGGGGCAATGAAGTGGCTTGAGAACCATGAGGGTTCAACTACAAATCCCAGCAAGAGACGAAAAAACACTAGGTGATATCTTCCCATATGTTCTAGCCTTGGTGGAAGATACCGATATCTGTTGCTGGTGGGAGGTGGCATGTATCTCGTGGAATTAGTCGAGGTGCGCGTAAGCTGACCCAGATACCATGGTTAACTTGTAGATGGTGTGTCCATTTTACGACCACAAACTCTTGCCAATTTTGGATCTCTTGTAGCTCCTCCATTAGTACAAATTCTGTTTTGTGTATATTGATATTTCAAACCACTAGTATTTTGGGGAGTACCAAGGCTTTATCACTCCTTCTGTCACCTTGTCAACCCGAAACTTTTCATGAAAATAAAGAGGAACAGATAAAGACTAGTGGAGACAAAGTTCCTTTTCCCCTCATACATTCAAAGGAGGCATAAAGGGGTGTTATTCTGAATTATTGATAATTTAGCTGATGATTTGCAATATCTAGCCAGACCTCTACTTTTTCCTGAATCCATTTGTCTCTAGCATATAAATTTGGAAACCAATTGAATGATGTATGCTTCCTTGGTGTCCTACTTGTACAACACACCTGGGCCCATTTCCTTATAAGGCACATCCATTATCAATATCATAAGATATTCAGTAGTTCTCCCAGAAGTACGCTCTGCAATGTTTCTCCCAGAATTGCATTCTGAAATGATGATATATGGTGTCCATCACTAGTACTAATCTTTTATCTAAGACATTGATTAGTACTCTATGAGAAATCTCCTCAGCTGCCCTTTGAGCTCTTCCATACACAGTTCCTTCCTCCGCTGATCTCCTTATCCAAGTTTATGAAGTATTTTTGTTTTGTTGGTGCCCAATCTTCCCTCATCTTCCTTGTTTCACTTATTTAAATCATTTTCTAAAACACTCGTCCTCCAATACAATGACTGCACATTCTTCACAACCTTCGGACTGTGATATGATACAGGTACCAAAATCTTTTTCTGTAAGGTAATGGAAAATCTGTCTGCCCATTCACTGGATGGTAAGATTTTCTTTACAGGACATGATTCTGTCTGATTACAGAGAATTAAGCAATCAATCATTTTCATGATATCAAAGATTATACTGATGCCTATAGTAGCCGTTAGCATTAACCAATCTATTTCTGTTTTTAAGAAGTGTGCTGGTGCTGCTTGAGATCCCTGTCACTCCCTTCCAACTGTGGCCTTGATATTCCTGATATTGTTCTTCCCCCCCAAAAATAATATTCATGATATTGTTATAAAAAAATAAAAATTCCTGATAGCTTACCATTTACATTAACATAAACTTGTTAACAAACAAGGGATCTTATATATGGACTGTTTCATGTTTCTGATATACCTTTGTTTTATTGTTAGGTTCTTAGTATGATACCGAAGGTGTCAGATGGTGAGAAATTTGAAGATGCCCTTGCTCGCGTTCGTCGTTGTGTTGGTGGTGGGACAGCCACTGAAAATGCTGATAGCGATAGTGATCTGGAAGTTGTTGCTGATTGTATTCCTGTCAATCTTCGCTGCCCTGTAAGTGCATACTGAAGTTATAATCCTGTTTACAGTACATCTATTAGTTAGTGTTGTTTAGTTTATCACTGTGTTAGATCTTGGCATATTTGTTACTGTGTCTCTTCCTCACTTAGTGGGCCTTTTGGTTTGTTCAAAGTAGACAATCAAGCTGCAAGCTAGTGCAATTGCATACAATGTGGTCGTAGCCGATATCCTAGGTGTCATATTCTTCTGATTCAAGAACCTCCATTAGGCACAATCTTAGTCATAGATGCTATTTAAGTGTTTATTTGATGGTTTGAACAAGAAACCACAGGATCAACCTTTTGGGCATCACCTGATCAAGTAAACATGGTGGAGCACTGGCTTCCCTTTAGTCTTCCATCTATGCTAGTGTCCACCACGTCTCCTGCTATTATTATATGTATTAATTTTTCTGGAGGAGGATAGCATGTCAGCGTTCAAATAATTTGCTTCTATTTGGATTCTGTCCTCTCTGTTGCTTTGTTGCAATATTTTATTGCTTTGTAATGCAGCACGAGTCGGGGCTCAATTTTCTTTTCTATGTGCATAACAGATGAGTGGTTCAAGGATGAAAGTTGCTGGAAGATTCAAACCTTGTATACACATGGGCTGCTTTGATCTTGACATCTTTGTTGAAATGAATCAAAGGTCGAGGAAGGCAAGCAACTATAACCCATAACTGAACTAATGTCGCAAGTTCCCATCATATATCCACTGGATATTATTTATTGACAAATCTTGTTCATGTGATGCAGTGGCAATGCCCTATCTGTCTTAAGAACTACTCTTTGGAGCATGTCATCATAGATCCATATTTCAATCGAATTACTTCTCAGGTATTGCTTGGTTATTTTTGGGGATAGTAACTCTGTTTTAGCATTTAGCTGAACTTTTGTGCGGTTTTGCGGTGTAGATGCGTAGTTGTGGAGAAGATGTCACAGAAATCGAAGTGAAACCTGATGGTTCTTGGCGCGCGAAGACAGAATCTGATCGAAGGAGTCTTGGAGATCTTGGACGTTGGCATTTACCTGATGGGTCTCTGAGTGAATCTCCAGATATAGAGTCGAAGCCTAAACCTGAAATTCTTAAGCAGGTTAAACAGGAAGGAGGCTCTGATGGAAATGGCCTTAAAGTTGGATTGAAGAAGAATAGAGACGGTTTGTGGGAAATCAGCAAACCTGAAGACCAGACATTTTCATCTGGAAATAGATTGAGAGATAATTTTGGTCAGGATGTCATTCCAATGAGCAGCAGTGCCACTGGGAGTGGCAAAGAAGGTGAAGATCGCAGTGTTAATCAGGATGGTAATGGGAACCTTGAATTCTCGAACAATGCATTTGATCTTGAGGCCATCTCTCTTAATATTGACCCACCATATGGTTTTGGCAACGGAAATCCGTCGGTACCAGCAGGAGATGCTGAAGTTATTGTACTAAGTGATTCTGAAGAAGAGAATGAGCCAATTATCCCATCTGGAGCTGTCTTTAATAACAACCATAGTGATGCACCTGTAGTTTCTTTTCCAGCTCAACCACTAGGAATTCCGGATTCTTTTCATGATTCTGCGCTTGTTAATGGTGGGAATTCATGCCTGGGGCTGTTCAATTCTAATGACGATGAATTTGGGATGAACTTGTGGTCTTTGCCTTCTGGAACCCAAGGTGGCCCTGGTTTTCAGTTATTTAGTTCTGATGCTGATGTTTCAGGATCTTTAGTAGATGTGCAGCATGAATCTATTAACTGTACCAGTTCTATGAGTGGGTATGGGTTGGCTGCAGATACTGGCATTGGATCTGCTTCTCTTCTTCCTGAAACATACACCGATCGCCCTAATGCTGATATAAATGACAGTTTAGTTGATAATCCCCTTGGATTTAGTGGTAATGATCCCTCACTTCAGATATTTCTTCCTACTAGACCATCAGATACGTCAGTTGAGGCTGCGAGGGATCAGCCTGATGTTTCAAATGGCGTTGGTACTGAAGATTGGATCTCACTTAGGCTTGGTGGTGATGGAGGGGTTCCTGGTGATTCTGCAGTTGCAAATGGGTTAAGCTCTGGGCAGCAAGTACAAGCTAAAGACACTGCGTTGGACTCATTGGCTGACACTGGTATTTCCTGTTTTTCTTTACCTCTTTTTTCCCTTTTTGGAGGGGTGGGGATGTGAGGAGAGCATAGATAGATCATTATCCACACTTGCTTGAATTAGCATTGTGAGTTTTGCACTTTTGTCTGCAAAATAAAAATGAATTGGTAAATTGACCAAAAATAACTAGTGGTGATTATTCATGTTTAGATGTACCACAGGTTTAGTTGAGAAACTGCAGTACAAGCACAATTCGCAGAGTATTGCAGTGTTGTTCTTTTAGAGATAGTTTACTTTTCCTGGTAGATACTCATATGAGAGCTAAGATGTGTTGTCAGAAGTTCTGTTTTGATTCATGTATTGGAGCCATTCTAAATGTAGGTAGTGCTGCTCCTGTTTGTGCAGCTTCATTGCTTATTGGTATGAATGACAGCAGATCAACTAAGAGCAGTAGAGAACGATCAGATAGTCCTTTTACATTTCCTCGTCAACGTCGTTCCGTAAGACCAAGATTGTATCTAAGTATTGATTCGGATTCTGAATAGGAGCAGATTCCATGGTGGCAGAACAATGATTACTGTTGCTAAGCAAAGTATGTGGATATGACGAGATGAGCTTGCTAGTGAACAGACATTGGTCAACAAGAAAGTATCCTCTCACATCTGTGCTGGCAACGTAGGAGTTTTCTTAGTGGTATGTACTCCAACCTGCAAACTTGTCATATCATGTTCCCGATTCCCTTGCGTCCTCACCTCACTTTCTTTTCCATTGCAAACAGGACCAATCACATTTTTTTTCTCTTCCGTTTCCGGATGGAATCCTTGGAAGGTGACTCACTGGTGAACTGTATATTTTGGACAGCTTAGCTCAGTACAAAAACTTCTAGTAACATCCACTGGTAAATGAACTCTGGATATAGAGGGAGAGGCATTTTAGCGCTTTGAAATCTCCTCTTGCCATTTGTGAAGCCAGTAGCCTGTAAATCGGTTTAAACTAACTTATAAAAATGTATAATGTTTTGAATGTGTTTAACCGTTAATGAACCTTTTAAAGTCAGGTTCAACATCCTGATGATTTTGGTGCGAAGGAAGGTGGTAAGAGGAATAGTGATGGGACTCTTTGATTCCGATTCTTTATTTTTAGTTGACGCATTTAGAATGAGAAAGGATTGTGGAACCTGTGATAAGAGTTTGTTCTATGATAATGTCATGTCATGTGTAGGTGGCGGAGTACTTTGCCTAACCCTTGCTTGTTGTTTGTCTCAGTTGTGTCTATAATTGCTACTACTAGTTTCTCCTTTATGCCTTGGTATTCCATCTGTTTGGTAGTTTAAACTGTTGTTTAACGAACATATGTCTAAAACAGCGTCAATTTGAAGAAACTGTCATTTAGAAAATGGATTACAGATTAATACACATGGAAAGGTGAGATAATCTTGAATTTTTGTTCCATGACCCCAAAAGTGAAAAAAAATGATGTTGGCCTCGTAGAGATGATGAGTATCGTTTTGTAGGTTGTTTTGACTAGAATCATAAAATTTGGGATCAAAAATAATCTATTGATCATATTTTAAAAAGTTTATGACTAATATACATGAGAAAATGAAAGAATCTTGAATTCTCGTTTTGTGATGTAGAAACTTAAAAAACGTATACTAAAGTTTGTCTTGTAGAAACAATGAGTTATTTTCACTAGATTGTTTTTGATGGATCTACAAAAATCTAAGGTCAAACAAAGTTAGTCGATCATACTAATACAAACAAAAAGTTTAGATACTCCTAAATTTCCTTCGTGACCTTGAAACTCTAAAAAAAAGTGGCAATGATCTATTAGAGACAATGAGTATCGTTCACTAGGTCGAATATTTTGTGTCTAACGGAGTCAGTTAGTTATATTCTAAAAGATATATGGGCATTAACACATATGACCAATTGCTTATGTATGTGTTTTTAAAGGAGAGGTTGGATGCATGTGTATATATGTGAAACATCAACTAACTTCAATGTATGTTTTTTCAAAGGCATAATACATAAACATGACCCTTTAACTTGGCGTCAACTGACAACTATGACCCTTAACTTTGGGTGTGCACAAGTAGACACTTAAACTTTTATAAAATTGAACAAATAAACACATTCATCCTACATGGCAATTTTGTGTCCTACATGTATTATGTCATGTGTGTCTACTTGTTCAATTTTATACAAGTTTAAGTGTCTACTTGTGCACACTCAAAGTTGGAGGGCATAGTTGTCCGCTGAAGCCAAGTTAAGGGTCATGTTTATGTATTATGCCTTTTTCAAATGCTGGAACCAATCGACATACATCAAAAATTGACACGACCTTTCACGTACACATTCCAACTAGGGCTTTTAAATATTAAACACATGTAATAGCCCCACATTTCATCATTTTGATACCATCCTTTTATATTTTTAGTTTTAATTTAAACACGTATCGTCAAACAGCTCCCAAGTCCTAAGTGAAAAAATAAACGAATCTTTTCTCAGGACAAGAACATGGGAGGTGTTTTTGTCGTGAGCATTGGAAAAAATGTTTTTTTCCCCTTTCTATGTTTAAAAAATTGTGTGGCGGAAGGTGGCAGGGAGAAAGAAGGAGAAAATACTTTCCACCAAAGATCTCATGCACTCAAAATTCATGTAGCATACATATTATGAGTCAGTGAAAAGTGTCAAATGACACAACAAATGTTCAAAATGTATAAGACTTACCTGAAAGGTCTAAATGAAAAGCCGTGCCAACTTTAGATGGATGTAGATGAATTCCACCTTCTAAAATTATATATGCACACCATTGGCCAACTATACGGAAGACCAATTGTATGTATGGGCGATCTCCTCCGAAGAGTAAACTATACACGGAGAGGACATATCAAATAATGGGAAAGAAATAAAGCATATAGAAAACAAATAGGAATAACAATAACAAAATAATGTAATAACCAAAGAACTGGAAAAAATAGGGAGTAATAGATATAAAAATGCTACTACTATGGGTATGAACGGGCAGTGAAAATATTGACATAATTATAAATCTATTTACTAGAAAAGTTTACTATCCAAAAAAAAGATCTGCTCAAAGGGGTGTAATTCTGCAGTAAAATAAAGAAGGAAAGAACATCTCTGCCTAAAATCTTTGATTCTTTGTTTAAGAGCCTGAATTACACAACTACAATTGCTGATAGTGAGGCGATATTATCTCAGGAATTCAGGATAATATATCTCACCAAGCTACAACAAGAATCTTACGAGAAGACGGATTCATGTTCAGCGGTCGTCCTTTTCTGAATCAAGAACTGGTAGAATGCCCAATGCTGATGAAGAAAGATGCATACCCCGCACTAATCCTCCATACCCGGTCTTAATTTTATAGCACAGCAGCAAGATTGAATCCCAGAGTGCTGTTCGTCCCTGCAAAGAGAGAGACATGAACTATAAGATTGATCTTGCCACGTTGATACTGAAAAAATGCAGAAAATGAGCATCTTAGTAACAATAACTTGCCTGGAGAGAAAACTGAGGCATCTTATCCCAGTATAGGGCAAAAACTGGGGGATTTTGCTTTCCGACAGCCAATATGCAAGCTCCTGGATGGAGCACAGAGGGAACACCTGACATAACAGCTACATACTTTTCAGGAAACCTTTCTTTAGGAGGTAAAACACCCAAAAATAAGGGATTTTTGCTAGACTGGATTCCAGCATAAGTTGTAGGATCAACATGTAGCAACCACTTTGGGTGCTCCAGGAAAGCACAAAACAAATATAGGAGCAAATGAGAATCGGTTGGAAGCTCGGGATTCCATTTCTTGTTTCCTTTCCCATAACCCTCTACACTGCCCAAATAATCATAGTTCCTCAAACAGGTTCCCTCAGAAAGCTCTGCAAAGAAATTGAAACCAGATTAGCCGTGCAACACTGATATAGAATCAGCATACTTCATCTCTACTCCTAGAACATAATGGAGATCCAAGAGTGACTGACATGCAAGGTAAAGTTGAGAGTCAAACTACCTCGAATCCTCTGTACTGTATATTCTGCACGGACACCGCTTTGTGGCAGCAATCCCTTGCCCCATTCTCCTTTCATTAAGGAATGAAGTCTTTGGTGTTCAGTGATGGCATCAATGCATTCTTGTAAAATAGGGATCAGGGGGTTCTCTGGCGAGGATGGTTGAAGAACTCCGGAAGTTGACTTTGCTGCAAATAAAGAAGCATCGACAAGATACTTAAGAATTAGTACATCGATACATCCAGCAATGAGAGAACTTGAATAATGAATTGCAGGACTCATAACCTTATAGGGATGAAGTGACTTACACATGCAAGAATCAAGAGCCTGGACAAGAGTAACGCGCAATTGGTGAAGTAAACCGTCTTCGTCAACAGAAAATGAGGGTTTCCATTCATTAGTCCTCTCAGTAGCAGATATAGCAGCAGTCCCAGTATCAAGTGTTCCATTTCCAACTTGACTAACTGTGATTGTAATGCCTAGCTTGCCGGCAGCTTGCATAACCTAAGCACGCCATTATGCATGAAATGGTTAGTAAAATGACAAAGGAGCTTAAACTTTTCTAATATTGCTTGAGTCACATAAATTTGACTTTTCATCCTTATTTGATTATTTAATCAATAAAATTCCTCTTCTTTTTTTTTCCTTCTACAACCAATCAAAAGAATCTCCAAGTTTTGAGAGCATTTCTGCTACATCCTTGTGATGTACTAAGCTACAACCCAATCTTCATGGTCATTTTGACACACTATAAGTGTGAAGACAGAACCGAAGGAGCTCAAACTGACATCAATGACCAGAATTACAGAAAAGAGTGGTCTAGATCAACAGTTAGGATTCTTCTGGAAGATCATCAAGTGTGCCAAGAAGAGGAAAATACATGACTGAATGAGAGAAAGGCAGAATAGCAAGTATCAAAAGAAAAAATAAAAGCGAACAAAGTTTCTAAACGTAAAAGTTGGAGCGAGAATCTACCTTCGTGTGACTAGTATCAATTTTGTTAAGCAAAGGCTTTAGCAGCATGGATGAAAACCATTGCCTGAGTCGGTCACGCCACTGCTCGATCTGTGGATAGATCCCCAGATGTCCAAATGCTTCAATGGACTCTTCCATTGACATTGGAGGCGGTAGATCGCCTTCCCCTCTCTTTGGTGGAGTTGAGAACTTCTGGGAACCAGGGGACATCCTAACAGGCCTTAGAGGAGTACTTCTTGGAGTTCCAGATGTATTAGTGGAGCTGGGCAGGTTGCCAGGACTGACTACACCAAACCCACTTATGGTGGACGGTGGAGTTGCCAACTTGCTTGCTGATTCAGTAAATCTCTCATCAACATCAGCCAGGAACCTTTCAAGCTGTTCCTCTGTTGCAATCTCTTTATGAAAAGTAGCTCTCTTGTTCAACCAAGGGGTGGCAACCAATTCCCCACCTGGTGAAGACTGGATTGAAGGTGATTGAGAAGAAGATGCTGAAACAAGATATAAGGATGGGGAAGCTGGTGATTTTGATGGGGTGCCAAAAGATGGTATTTTAGTTCCACTACCAGTTCTAACTTTGTCACTACTAAGTCTAGATGAATGGTTTGAACTAGAAATTGGCTGATGAATGGGGACTAGGACATTTGAAGGAGAGGCTGAGATACCTCTTGATTTGGGAGGTCTCGTCGAAGAGTCCACGGTAGTTTGCTCAACATTTGTTTTAATCCCTAAAAGCCCTAATTGTCGATTAGTCAGACGTGTATTCTCCTTTGTTCCTTTGGTAGGAGACATAATTGACACATCAGCAGTCTTCGTTGTACATAAATAAATAGCCTTGACAAGGGCGAGAAAGGTTCCAAATAAGACGATGGCTGCAAAAGTCTGTATGAGTCTGACAATAAGACCTGAAAATAATGGTAAAACATTAGTAACAAGTTTTTGGTAACAAGTTTGATGCAGTAATGTTTAAGTTCAATCAAATAGGACCACATCACTTACAAGCAGTTTCTTGAGAAACATATCTGAATTTCAGGCTGTCAGCAATCCCGCTTTCCCTACAACCACTCAAATTCAAATGAACCTATTAGCTGAGACACGAATTACCAAACTAAAATTATGCATTCTTATGATTATTACTTTCTTTCTCCGAGGCTGGGCGGATAGGGTTTATTCAAGCCTTTTAACTAGGTTTTATAAACCTTATTTCCTTTATTATGAAACTTAATTCAAGGTCAAAATGTAAAGACTTTTAACATTATTTTATTCAAAAAAGAAACACTAAGTTTCAGAGCAGCTTGGGTAAGCACAAGAACTACTTCCATCTAGATTTATGTAAGAGTTAAGCTAAGGCAGCATGTTCAGCTACGATCTCATTAATTCATCTAAGTCTCCATGAGAGAGGCCAAGAGAGAATTAAAAAATGGACCTGGTAAAGTCATCCCTTCCACTGCCCTAATCAACACCAGAATGATAGAGTTTTTCCATACTAAACATGCAAATATACTAAACAAAACCAAACAAAGATAATTAATAGCTAGGAGTCTATCTCCAGTAAGCATCGGATTAGCTCTCCAATAAAAAGACAAAGAACATCCTAAATTAAAACACATTATTTGGCGTCTCCGGACACTTGTTTCACTCGGTGCTGAATGATCAAAGCTAAAACCTTTAGGCATATCTTGGTATGTTTACCTTCCAAAATTCCTCAAGACCATGCTATGACATTATCAAAGAGAGAAATATGGCTAGTAGATAACTACTTTATTGTTGTAGAAAGCATAGACCCTTGCTTGTATTTTAAAAAGTGAGGAGAAAGAGAAATATAATACTCCTCATGCTGCTAGAAAAGGTTTTAGGCAAATCCAAACCGATGTTAATATCAAATTTGAACTAAGACGGTTATCCATTCAAATGCATGTACTTTGTTAATGCTCAAATGAAAGATCAGAAGGGCACAGAATAACAGGGGACATGCAGGAGTTCACGGAATGGATAAATGCGATGGAATTCGTGGACCCCCCTCTTTTGGGGGGCTCTTTCACTTGGAGAAGAGGAGATGGCCATAGCTCAGCTTCCAGAATTGATAGGTTTTTGTATTCATCTCAATGGGATGAAGCTTTCACTCAGATCAAACAGAACTTGCTGCCCAGAATAGGTTCTGATCATAACCCCATCATGCTTGATTGTGGGGAACTGAATTCGAATAAGTCCTATTTCAAGTTTGAGCAAT
>JAJOOH010020593.1:0-47730 GCA_029582605.1 Solanum gracilifrons | reverse complement strand
CATGCAAAGAGTGAAGAAGAGAGAGAAGCACCAGAAAAATTTGTGAATACAAAATGGGGCTACCCGAAAGAAAAAGAGAAATAAGGAACTAAAGAGCAAACACGTGTTAAATAGTCACATATGGATCCAAGTATAAACTATAAAGTAGACATTTCTTAGCTTGTTGCACAATTTGTATCCTCTACATATGATAAACAATGACATGCTAATCTTATATATCAAAACTGAAACATCTGCTATATCACTCTTCTAAGTAAGGGTAATTATTTTGGTTGTATTACATTAGTTAGTATTTGCAGATCGTTCAAGTTGGCATCATACTGATGTCTGTTGTACATATTCTAAATATTTCTAATAGTATATAATATATGATATTATTCATCTTCTGCAAAAGGTATCACCCTTGATTCATTATTATTAATATTTTTACAAACATAATATTTTGACTATTGGGCCCGTGCTTGCCACGGGCCTCCCCCATCTAGTATATATATATATATGGAGCCCAACATCTTGAATATTTTTATACAACTCAACCCAATATCTTGTACTCCGGTGCCTCATTTGAATTGAAAACTCGAACAAAATTATTGAATTTCGATCCTCATTTGAAGTGAAGACTTGTTCAATAGGTCCTCAAATTTGCTGAAAAAATCTTCATTCTCTGTTTTCTGGAAAAATCTTCATTCCTAGACAACGGTGAGAAAAATAAAATTTTAAAATAGCAAACTAAACCACAATTTATAAGATATATATACATTGATATGAAAAATTCAATCAATTGCAAGAAAGAAATTTCTTTGTAGATGTGAAAGCTTATTTTATCTGTTAGTATGAACTCATGAATAACAATAACAACTTTATTATTTGTCCTTCCATTCACTTAACTGGAACAATAAATCCGATATGCATTTGGAGACTTCACGTAACATTATTATTTCTTTATCAGAATCTAAATCACATCATCTATATGAAAGAAGAACACAAAAAGAATAGAAACATAAAGGAAAACTCTTAAGAAATTTGATTATTGAAATTTTATAACAAAATTAGAAATCCCTCAGGACTCTCTACGAAAACACGGAACATAGCAAAGAAGCAAGAAATAAAATGGAGAATGAAGAGGGGAAACGGAAAGGCCAAAGCAATTTAAATGTACAAATGGCGTAATGGAAGTGAAAAGGTAGAGATTTTTAGCCAATGTACAAATGTAGTATTTGCCTTTTCAACTACTTTGTTTTGTGTTATAAGAGGCGGGACCACCTCTCTATTTCATGAGATAAGGATAAAGTCTGTCTATACTCTATTCTTCTTAGATTCACCCAACGTATATTATTATTATCGTTATTATTCATTTTCCACTTCTAACAATTATTTAAAAAATACGAGTTGTTAGTATGTCTTGCCTATTTTGATGTATGCCAACAGTAATAACTCAATGGAATTGCTACTTTTGTACTGTAAATATTTAAGTTGTTTGATTTAATTTAGGGTTGATTTAGCAGCTCAATTAACTCTTATCTATTAAAAAGAATTATTATGAATATTGAATATCCAACATGTCATGTAAAAATTCTACATTGGTGTAGATATGTCACTTGCAACTGTAGTTGCTGAAGGTACGATCTGAAATTCCTTCAAGGATCTAATTAAAAAATAATTTGAATTGATTTAGTGACTTTTTAGGTGAAATATCACTAGTTGAGTGATTTTCTAGGAGAACAATCCTTAATTGAGTGACTTTTGAGTTACAAAACAAAGCTGAATGACTTTAAAAAAAAAATACATAGTTGAGTGACTTTCTAAGAGAATTATTCATAGTTGAGTGACCTTATCTCTATTTTCACTTAATCTTCAACCTCAATTCAAAATGAAATGTGAAACTCACATAGGGTTGGGGTTGTTTTTTCTCAGATATGTTAGTGAATGTGTTTCATTACATTTGATTATGGGAAAGAGAGATGACACAAATTTGCCACCATAGAAAGATCATGTATTTACATTTTACAAGATTTGGAGTGATAGGAATGTTGTATCTCTTGAGGTATAATAATTTTCGTGAGTTCCTCAGAATAATATTCAAGTGTGACTCGTATATCTTGAGGTTGGAGAATTTTACATTACTATGTCCATTATTTTCCATGTGTGTTTGAATTTGTGTAGAAAAAATTGTCACTAGAGGTATAAGATATAATAATTCTATGGATAAAATGCAAGACTATTTTATTCTGTATTTGGTTGGAGGTATTAGACATTCCTGAGATTATTTATCCTACCATTTATATTTCAGTGACGGCATAAGTCATCTAATATACATGATGAAATAACTTTTATATATAAAATAACTTATTTCGGGATAATTAATCCCGTGATAACTTGTTCCTAACCTAACAATCCCTTTTAAGGTATCATTATAACCGTAGAACATCACTTCTGATAAAATTGTTTGGAGAGACAATTCACAGTTTCAAATAGCTACTAACAATTCATTTTATATGACTTTCTTTTTACGACATTAATTAGTTAGACACATTTTTTTATTTTAATTATGCTTGCATGAAGCACGAGTAAATTTACCAGTCTTTTTGACAAGAAAATTACAGTATAAGTTCATTTTTTAAAATATTTATTTATCTTAATATATTCACATATTATTAATAATTAAATAAAAATAACAAAAAAAGTATATGGTAACTTTGACTCTAAATTAATTATAGTAGTTTGTTTAGGATTCTTATTTGGTTGCCAAAAAAAGGATTTTTCACCGCCTTTTCTTGTCCTCATTATTTTCACCTCGTTCTCCATCAACACCATTGAAACAATTTGGTACTTTCATTGCTTTAGACTGTGTTTTCTCTTCTTAGTTCATTCAATCAGCAATATAAAAATTAATTGAAACAAACTTTGATTCATATACCATCATATGTACTCCAATTTATTTAAATAATATTCAAAGTCGATAATATCAAAAATATTTGAACGTTATTTCAAAAAAATAAAAACTTAAATCTCTTAAACGTGTTTGAAAAAATAAAAATAAAAAGAGAAGCTGAAAAATTATTAGTCTTTAAATATGAAAATATTATAATTAAAAATTAAGAGAAATAAATATTTCTAAAAATGAATTGTTGATGTAATTTTCTTGTCCACCATAAGTGGATAGTAGTTAATTTTTTTTAATAAATGAAAATGAATTAACGTGTTTGAGTTTTGAAGATAGGTGACTTAAATTTTTTTACTATAAATAATATATGTGGTAAATTATACTAAATTACGTGGCATTTTTAAATTGTAAAAATATCATTAAGGTTTGAGTTGTTTGTTTGAGGTATATTGGAACAAAAAAAAATTAAATATATTTTTAGATAAAAAATGAACTAAAGATATTTATAAATCATTTTCAATACATAAGTGATATTTTTGACCCTTTTCCCAAATTAAATAATACATGACCTCTCATATTTTGCTTGAAAAATACCATTTCCTTGATATAAATTGGGAAAATTGATTTCCTTAAATTTTCCCCCTTCTCATTTCTTCCTGGAGTTTCCCTGGATATCCAAATTGTCAAGCACAACATTCAAAACCAAGAAAAATGACTTCAGGTGAGCTATGAAATTCTTCAAAATGTTAACTTTTTCTTCATTTCATAATTGTTTTCCTCTATTCTGTTCTAGAATTGGTATTTACCATCTGGGTATTTGTAAATTCAAATTCTTTGGTTGGAATCTTTCTTGGGTTTTGGGTTATGGAAAGGGCTGTATATGATTTGAGAAGGAGTTGTATTGTAAGAAAGTTCAAATTTTTGGTTGGATTTTACTGGGATTTCATTAATTTCTGGGAGAAGTAAAAAAAAAATGAATCTTTGTTTTAATATATGTTTTTTCTAGTGTTTGTTGCTTATTTTTATGTTCTTTTCAGCTTGTGTTGCATCATATAGTATATTGTTTTGTGTTCAATGGAACTGACATAGAGCATGGTAGACAGGGTCCAGATCCCCAATAACACTAGGTGATTAGTAGGTAGCCAGTGGATTAGTTGAGGTGCGAAGGACCCCGGATACTATATTTTAAAGAAAGAAGGAAAAAAAAAGAGAATTGGATTCTGCTCATAGCGAAATCTTTTGTAAATAAAAGAGCAGACTCGTGTATATTTTTGCTAGTCTGCAGTTTGATGAATAAATGTTCTCTAGTCATTGCTAATTTGAGAAGCTGAAATTACAGATTCAAGATTGATTTTATGTGACTACCCAATCTTGCAATAATTTTCATTTTACTGTTGGTTTGTTTACTTGATCGTAGTATCTTTTTAATTCATTGAGTAATGGAAGTATTTATTTCCAAATTATGAATACGTATATTTATATAGACTTTTTGTCAATTTCTGTTTTTTTTTGTCTCAGTTTACTTGTTTTATGAGTAAATCTGAGTACTCTCGTCATCTGGGCATTGGTCAACTTTCGGAAATTTGTTCCTTGAGTTAATTACAGAACTAGAAATTGTCCCTTTATGGTGTTGTCATGTTCTTCTTGTTCTGTAATTTTCGTTATTTGTCATTGATAATGGCTCATATCTTGCAGATTACACTGTGGAACTTGCTGTGGAACTCGAAACTGCTGCACGGTTGAGAGCTTCTCAGTTCATTTTTCCTCAAAGGCCATGGCTTGGTATTTTCCTAGCACTTTGTCATTGCTTACTTCAATTACCTTGCTCCTAGCAATTTGCTAGCTGTATAAAAGATTCATGATTTCTTGGATTCTTTTTATCGACATTTGGTTTTGATGATGAATTTGTGTAGAACAGACTAATGTCAACTCACCTGCCTAATTTCTTTCAGATTTGTATGGGATTAATGTTAGACCTGTCGCTCCTTTTGGAAGTGCTAGTAGCAAGCAGTTTGTTGATCCTGCATTGATACACAGAGTGCTACCTGATGAACTGCTTTTTGAGGTATGCCTATGTGGATTTCAATTAATTTCCTCTGTAATTTTCTTATCGACATGTAAATATGTGGCAAGTGCTGGAAATGCTTTGCTGAAGCATATTGATAGGACTTACAACAGAGCTGATTTTGCTAAACTAATTAATAGGTATCCGAAGTATGAACAATGTTTTTCTATAAATCAAAAGAAAAAATTAACCAGAAAGTAAGGTATTTGTGGCTGTTTTAGGTTACATGTACATTTATGGTGAGGCGATATCTAGCTATCCCCTTATGAACAACTTTTATTTCATGCCCATGCAAAAAGTTAGTGGATTCTACATGGAGGCAAGCGTTGCTATTTTAACATCTGCCTTGAGCGGTAGCAAAGTTGGATGTCATCTCTGTCTTCTTCAGAGACGAGGAATGTTGGACTCTATGATCTCATTATAGTAATCAAGTCTAGCTTTACAGCCAAGCATAAATGTGACTGTTCCCTTTGATTCTTTCTCTGGATGGTTATCTGGTTTTCACTGATAATTTATTGGATTAGTCTTTAACCCAGTCCCACCCTCTCTCTCTCCAAAGTTCTTGTTGTTTCCTTCCAAGGGGTGAATTGAGGTTGCATATCTAGAGAACTGAAGGCAATCAAATATAAAGTCTTGATGTCTTCTTGAGAAAAATTATGCTGTTTCTAGATTGAAATTTAGCTTTTGCAGCCTTCCCTTCTAATCTTTATAGCCAAGGCGAGGAAACCGGAAACTTACTATGATTTCATGATTAATGTTGTGCAGATCTTGTCAAAAACAACCCCATACACCTTGGGTAGGGCGGCTTGTGTTTGTCGAAAGTGGAGGTATACAATTCGGAACCCTGTATTTTGGCGCAATGCATGCCTAAAGGCTTGGCAGGTACTAGGGACACAGGTTCTGGTTGTTTTATTGCGACTAGTGAGCTTAGTAAGTAACATTAACCATTGTGCCTCATTTTTGAAGGTTTCTGGATTGGTAGAAAACTATAAGGTCCTTCAGTTGAAGTATGATGGTTCATGGAGAAAAATGTGGCTTTTAAGACCAAGGATTCGTACGGATGGTAAGATATAGTTTTTGATGAAGATGGTAAAATATTGTTGCAGAATTACTTCGAAATATACTATAGTTACACCTGTTTCTATGACAAGAAGTACCTTATTATTTACCAAAAAAAAAAAAAGTTCCTTATTAATTGTAAAGTTCTATATTGGGAGGGAGAGAAGGCAGAAGCATGAGGGCATGTATAGGGATTGTTGACTACTTCCTCTCGTTCAACATTGCAATGCTATGGATTTTAATTCTTGAGTTTGGTGACAAATGAAATGGAAACTTTTCTCAAGACACTAGTGTGCCAATACTTCTAACTTCCATTTGTTACTTTTTGAATAGATAGGCGACCATGTATTGTAAAATTCTTAGGATTTTCGTTATTACAATGCCAGATTTTGATTATCCTGAAATCAATTCTGTTTATTTGGTCATTGGTCGCTTGATTAATATGAGTCTTTTCTGTATTCAGGAAGAACCTCTAAGTTCTCTTATGCCCTAATTGGTGCATCTGGAAAAAACAGTATTTGTTGATATTCACTTTGACATAGCTTTTCTATTAGAGAATAATGGCAAGAGTTGATAGTTGTTGAACAAGCGAAAACAAGAGTTAAAAGTTGCTGATTTTCACCATTGTGGAAATTTTGGTTGCTCCTAGTAGTATCATTAGAATTTTACTATTGAGCATTCAATATTTTGAAAGCTGGCGATATAAAGTTTTTCAAGAAGTGTCTTAAAGCTGGGTATAGTGTATTTGGTAGGGATGTATGATAGTATTTTCCAAAAGAAATTTCTCTATGGACCACATACCAAGGTATTTGTCTTGGATTTACTTATGCCATCTGAGCAGGAGAACTAATTTTTTCTCTATCTGGGTGTTTTTGCCGTAGCCTGTAAAAAAATTGGGTTATTTGTATCTACAAGTCTAAGTTGAAATATTTGAAGGTAGTAAGAAGTCTTAATTTAATTTTTTCTGCAGGTATTTATGTCAGTCGAAACACATATATTCGTGCAGGAGTAGCTGAGTGGAAGATCACTAATCCAGTTCATCTTGTATGTGTATTCTTATTCTCCACATAGTTAAATTGTGACACAGTTCTTGGATTGCATGTTTAGAGATGAGCTGTGCTGGCAAATGCTGCATAGTACTTGTAGGAGAAGGCAAATTATGCAATATGCTAATTCATCTTTTGCCTTGTAAATTTCATGACGGAAGATAGTTCAGAAAAAATGACAAATTAGACAAATGTGACTTCCTCTTTTCCTTGGGATAAGAGGTAACTTGTTCAACAGTGCTAGAGCTTTGTAAATTATAGTTTCCTTATTTATCGTGACGGTTTATGATTGGTTGGACCATTTTTATACCCCATCCCCAAAAGAAATAGAGAGAAAAAAGAAAGGTCCTTTAGTATGGTTTGAATATGTACATGCAAGATGTTATCTTTGAGGGAATCAATTTCTAATCATTGGTTGTTGTAAATTATTGAAGATATTCTAATCAAGAAAAATATTGTACACCAACTGCAAAGAAGGAGCATGCATCTTTTGATGACACAGATCATTTTCCTGTACAACTACCATTTTCTTTCTTTAGATCACATTTTTGAGGGGGTTGGGAGAGGGGGGGCGGGGGTAAAAGAGTGCTACTTATGGGGGTTGAACTTTTCACCTACTTGGTGGAAGGTTGTGCGCACTCACCAAGTGAAGCTTCACATCTACAAAGGAAGGTGAGGGTATATATGTGGATGGTAAGGGTGCTCTACAAATATATCATGTTTGCTAAAACCATTTCTGCTACCAGCATTGCTAACATCCTTAACAAACTTTACTACTCAGAACGCCATCAAATGAGAGACCCTTGCTTTATTTCCCACCTTCTTATTAATATCTTGTGTCACTACCCTCTTTATCCAACCAAATGTCACGACCCGCATTTAGGGATTCAGGACCGGCACCAGGCACCTGACTAACTACCCCTATCAAGCAAACCACTAAACTAACAACTGGTTAACTTCGTAAACATATGAAAATACTGTAGAACTGGAAATTAAAGTCAAACATACTGCATAGCACTGAAATATCTCAGTATAAGTCTCAACTGTATAGTGTAAAACAAACCATACTACAAACGGGCCAAGTCAAACTAGTCATGAGCCATCTAGAAAAAACACAACTGCTACATAGGTCCATGGAGCATACCTCAAAATAAAGGAAAGGCTAGGAAAGCAGATTGAAGCTCTTACCGAAAGATGAGTGGAAGATGTTGATGAGGATGCAAGATTTAGCTGGTGATACGGAGCTTAGAGGTACCTGTCGCTGCACCCCAAAAAATTAAGCAGGCCCCAGCGAGTTGTAGCCACAATACTCAGTAAGTATCTGTGATGGCCTACTGAGCGGTGGAACAAGATTTAAGTAAAACATGAGATGCACAAGTAGCAGATACATAGTTGATACTGAAAACTGAAAGCTGTAAAGCATAGGATGCAGCTAAACACTGCAAATAGACTTGCTCTGCCTGGGACTCCAGAAAACGGAGCAAGTTGTGGGGTACTGCAAGAAGACCTGCTCTGCTTGAGAGAGGAAGTTTTCCTCATCTGAGAGAACTGATATAATGGGCTATTGTAAACAGACTTTGGATTCTAATCAGTATTACCTCTTTGAGTTGTTCAGTTTCCTCCCATTGCTTCTTTTCTTCACTTTGCATCCTATAGCATTTAGTATCAATGGCATTTTATAACATTGTCATCTTCTCTTTGATTGTAGGTGTGTTACTATCGCTATATGAGATTTTATCCTTCAGGCAGATTCCTTTATAAGGTAGTAATCATTTGTTGTTCAGCTCGTGTGACATACTAGATCTTTACACATTGTTCTTGCTATACCTGGTTTATAACTTCTGTAGATTTCTTTTAACTAGAATTCATCACAAAAAGTCAAAGATGTCGCGAAGTACCTGAACTTCCGTGCCTCAAAAGCTGATTGTGTTTTTAAGGGGAATTACACACTATCAGAGGATAAAGTAAGTCCAATTCTAATTTTCCCGTACAAGTCAATTTGTTTCTGGCAGCAATTTGGTTATATATGGTCAAATCAAAATAATGGTTCATTCCTCCTTGCTTAAGTTGATAAAGCTTTTGGCGTTTAGTTGATATATGTGATGCTAATTTCGAACAGACAGCTCACTGCCTTCTCATTTGCAGGTTGAAGCTGCTCTTTTGTACCCTGGAATGCGTCCAACTGTGTTGAGGTTCCGCTTAAGGTACTTGATCATGGAGATTCTATTTGTACTTTGAGTTCTTATGCTCAGCTCTTGTTAATAGAACTATGGTTGAAGGTTTGGGTACTTTTCCCCGGGCCCTACAGGTCACCATATTAGTTTCTTAAACTTCCATCCAAGCCAAACTAGCTTCTAAGAAAAAGATCAATAAAAATCACCATCTGTTATAGTGCAAACTCAAGCTATATATAAATGCTAAGTATAAAGTTGAGGATCTTGGCGGGATGTTCAGTACCGATTGTTATAGGTTTTGTTCGGGAAGTCAATAAGCTAATTCCTGTAGATGTATATTTTCCAGGTTGCCCACCTATAAACTCATCCAAGGCAGCAGGCTATCTTTTCCGGATCCTATTAACTATTGTGAAAAGCTTAGTCGTGCACTTTGAATAAATGTGTGGGACAGTTGCACCTTATTCTTAGTGCAAGCAATGCTGGCAGTTTTTGGTCCTTGGGATAAATCATCTTGCAGGTTTATAAATGTAGTGTGCAGAATTTGTGGTAGCTAGTTGCTGGAATTTCTCCTGTAGATGAAATGAGCAATTAATACCTGTGTGAGTTTGGTTGAGTAGTCTTAATAGGTCCCAAATCTTCTATTGTATCAAACAAAATTCAAGCTTAGTAAACATTCTGTTATTTTTCACTTGCAGATGACATTTGCTTTCCATTTCTATCAGTTATAATATAATAAATTTATTGTCAATCCAATCACTATATTACATGTAAAATTTGAATTATTTTTACCTTATAAAATATGTAGAGTTTGAATTATATGATAAACCTGAAGTTTGTGGAGTAGAGTGTAAGATACGTAGAATCTTCACAAACCTGTAATGCGGATTACTCTAATTGGTATGATTTCTACATGGTACCATGTTTAATTCATATGACGTTTAACTTGTCCATTAGGTTGAGGGGTACAACCCAAGGTGCTAATAACAGAATGGATCTACTTGCTCTTCTTACAAGTGGCGTGAATGATAATGAGGTTAATGGCCCGGATGAAGACATTCTTGGGGTTGTCGAGAGGTGGGAAGAGGATGAAACACATAACCCAGATGTTCCAGCAATTTCACACAAGAGGGGTCTAACACCTTTTGTCTTTGTTTCATTTGAGGAGGTGAGTTTATCATTCACATTTGTGCGAAGGAGTCACTTTTTTCACATCAAGCAAAAAGAAGATCAAGTTTCACATCTAACAATTAGTATGAAATTCTAATAGGTTGCGAAATATTTTCATGATTGAACGTGATGTAGTGTCTTCTAATTAACTTAAAAGGAAGTAGTATCTTCTAACTTTGAAGCTAGCTTAATATTCATGTATAATCTTGACACAGCTGATATAGGTCTATATACCAAATAAGTAAAAGAAAAATTGGCTAAAAGTCATTTAGCAATTCTATCAGAAGATACAAGAATATATGGTTTCTTCATTATTCTAACATCCAAATCAACTGCTGCATATATATATATGCTTTGAGTCATTCAGTGTCCTGTATCTAGTTTGGATATCTCCATCTTGCTTGCGTGCAATGTCTCGCGATTTTTATCATTATGATTTGTTGCTTCAATCTTGATGTTTTTAGCTCTCTATTCGATGCTATGAACCATGAGCACCAAACCATACTTCATTTTCCATTTGCGAGAATCAGTTTTTAATTGTTTCAGCCTTGATAAACTACCCATATTCTATCGTGTGATTACGCTAGAAGCAATTTCTCAATTGTTCTGTTTAATAAAGATTTCAGATATATCTTCTATCACTTGCACATATGACTGAACACTAACACTCTGCTTCTTATCCTCTTTTTCCTGGATATAGGTGGAAACTTCAGTTCTAAATCTCCCAGTGGAAAAAATGGATTATTATGTTCCTGGTTAAGAACTGGATCAAACAGACAATCCATTGGTTGTAAATATGTAACATTGTTGTTTGTAACTCTCTTATTTTTGGCATCTTAGAATCGGAAAGATTTCAATTTGTTGTGAACAGGAAACAGTTTCTCTACCTCCACAAGATAGTGGTAAGGTCTGCGTTCACCCTCCCTATACCTCACTTGTGGGATTGCACTGGGTATGTTGTTGTCGTAAACAGTTTCCTATCGAGCAATGAAAGACCAGTATAATACCGGTTTCTGTGTGTGTTTTGAATATGTTCCAAGTTGGAATCTGTTTGATAATAAAGGGAGTTAAATAATCATTGTATTATATAGTGGCTTAGTGTATATGCATTTTATGGGTGAAATATTTACCTTCTCATGTATCGCAATGATTCAATTGATTTGAGTTTTAACAACTCCACTTATACACAAGAACACTGTAGAATAATTTTCTTATCAATCGAAAAAGCAAAATTAGCATAAAGCGTATTGTTCTACGTTATTATATAATGTCATACATTCATAATTTGAACGATAAACCTACAAGACAAGTACCGTACAGGGAGATCTACTATGAAAAGATAAGGTAAAAGATAAAATATAATTATCAAATACAAAATGAGAAGAAACTATTAATGTAACAATGCGATCACTTCAAATCGATCGTTACATAAAATGATCTTTTTATAATTACCTAACGATGAATTTAAACGATACGATATAATAGAATTTAAGTAACAATTAAAACAAACATTGTAACTAACAACACAATACAATACAACGGGTAACAACCATCCAAACAAGGTGTTAGAGCTTGTTTGAATTAACTTATTTTAAGTGTTTTTAAGCTAAAATGTCTTTTAAGCACTTTGGAGTGTGTGGATAAATTTTAAAAAAATACTTATAAGTATTTGATTTTAAAATAAAACAATAAAAATAAGTCTAGTCATAATCTAGAATTGCTCCCTCCGTTCATTTTGAAATTATGGACAAATTATTAAGTAGAGAATGTAATCTTTAACTTATGATTTTTATTTATGAGTCAAAAGTTAAAAATCAATCCACTGTCACGATAACTCCTATGTTTCCCACACGAGTTCATCTTTATCATTCTTTTTCGAGCCCATATTGACTACAAAAAATTTAAGGAGCTTTATAATACTCCCTCCGTTCTTTTTTATATATCGTCTTTATTATAAATAGTTGATCCTTAATATTTGTCATTTCATAAAATCAATGTATAAATTACAATATTCTTATTATTATACCCTTGATAGTTAATTACTCTTAAAAATAAATATTTGACCAATTTAGAAACACTATTAAGTAATTAATGTTCATTATAATTACTTTCTTCTTCCGCAGCTTTCAGCCCTTCAAATGGTACTGTAAAAATGAATTACGTATAAAATATAATTAATTACAGAAATCCCATATTTTAGTTTACTTATTACCATTATCCCCTATAAGTTTTACAAATCTCCAAAATCCCTCATTTTCACACATCAGATTAGTGTATCTCGCGCATCGGATTAATGTATCAGCGCATCAGATTAGTGTATCTCGCGCATCAGATTAGTGTATCATGTATAAAATGTACATCAGATTAGTATATCATGTATAAAATGTAATGTATCTTACTTAACGATTAATGTATCTCGCGCATCAGATTAATGTATCAGCGCTTATATTATTGTATCCATTTGAGGGATTTCTGTAATTATAAACTTTTAAGGAATAGATTGTAATTTTACCTTAAAAGTATGTGATTTTAGAAATTTTGAAAATACGAACAAAAAAAAAACAAAAAAAAACAAATCAATATTTGTATTTGGCTTTTCTTAGTATTTAAATAAAAAACCAAATGATTTGTCGAAGTAGAACTAAAATTCATAATGACAGTCATATCTACAACTATATTAAGCTCAGGAATTTATCGTTTAATTTCATTATCAATATTCAATAACATTGTCATGTTTGCTTTTAAGGGTCCGTTTGGCCATGCGATATGAAATCATGATATGGTATCATGAGATGAAATTGAAGTTTTGTTTGGATATGGGATATATAATTTTTGTGTTGTATATTTTCTCATAAACATACGAATCTCATAAATTGTAAAACTATTAAAATAGCCCCAATTGTTTATTCAATCTTATCAAATAAACAAAAAATATAAAATCACATAATAAATTATTACAAAGCTATGTTCTCCACTTAAGTAATTGTTTCATCTAACTTTAATTTAATAAAAAAAATTGAACATAAATTGTAGTGTACTAGTCTTTAATATAATCTTCCCACATAGTATGGACAATTTCCTCACGTTGAACTTGCATTTCTCGATCATGTGACGAGAAGACGAATCAACATTGTTACTTTGCGCCATTTGTTGATCAATATCATCCGCAACTATATTGATCAACCTAACTTTCATATCAATTTATTAGAGTAAATGAAGAGAAGACCTTTCACTCCATGTTCAAATAAATATAACTATAGTTGTAATAAATACAAAATAGTAGAAGTAATAAATTAAGTGTTGGAATAAATGAACAGAACAAATTTATTACTCAACAATCGGTTGGTGTGAGTTTGACTATATATTGGTGAGAATAATAAATTTTATGTCGGTGAAAATAATAAATTTTAAAAAGTAATGATGTGATTATAAAATATACTATTCACATATGAAATAAATGGTTAGTACTTAATAGATATAAATGTGGGATTATTTTAACCAAAAATAAATTCGTAGATCAATTTTTGTATTAAAATATTTCAAATCATGATATGAAATTCTGATATAATTCCATACGATAGTTTTTTAAAAATATGGAATTACATCGACCAAACGCCTACCAAGTATTTATGATTTATAGATTATGCTTTACATTCTGCTATTTGTATAAAAGAAAAAAACTTTTTTTGAAGTGTCCTTTTCAAAAAGCAAAGACTTCTTCTCAGTTAAGTTTTTACTTAATTCCAAAAAATCAAAACTTTATAATGATCCATCAGTAGCAGAGAAGAGAAAAGGGGGAAGAAGAAGAATGACAGACGGCAAGATAGAGACTCTATCAAGGTTAGCTCAATGGAGGATTGACAATTTCGCAGCATCTACTTACAAAAGATCTGACCCTTTCAGAATTGGTATATGGAACTGGTATGTCTAGTTTTTTCTACTTGATTTCTCTTTATCATCAACTTCAATTGTTTTCTGATGCTGGTTGATGGTTGATGAAGGCATCTGTCAATTGAGAAGAATCGGTATTTGTATATTCGGTTGTTTCCTGAACCTTCTCGGCTTTCGAAAGAGCAGCTTCCTCCTCCTTTTGCTCGCTTTATGCTCCGTGTTACTACAACTGGAACCAATCGGAAACCTCATATATCTCCTGGTAAACTTTATTTTCAGCTCTTCTGTCTTTTGATTGTATGTTTATTTGTGTATATTCACTATTGCAAGTTGCACAGGTCGATTTACCTAGCAAAAATAGTTGAAGTGAGTTATTTTGCTTGTTTGGTGGATTTGCAGAGTTCATTTGTTATTATTACTGTGTTGTATTCGGTATTCCCATCCATTTGCATCATTTTGTTTGATGTAATTTGTATTTTGGTATGTTTAAATGATATGGTCTGGCGAAGATCACTAGTTTTGGAGAAATGTATCTTCGTTTGAATTTTTGGACGACATCTGTATATGACCCTTAACAAAACCTGTGAAAATTGAGGGATGTAATATAAAGTGTGACCGAGGTGATTGGCATGGAAAAGTAGTACAATTAAATATATGTAGGATGAATTCAACTCTCAAATTCTTAGCTCCTTGATCTATTCGCAAAGGTCTGGTTGCAAATCTCTATTTGCCACACTAGTGTACCTAATCTATAACGTCATTTTTCATCATGGTTATTTCCATCTGCTATGGATGATTTGGTAATTGATTTGGACTATTCTGAGCGACTAGAGATGAATTTACTTGTATAGAGTGAAAATGCCCAATCCTGTCCTCCTGGAGGGGTGGAAACTTAGACATTTCTACTTAATAATTTATCAGGTCACTTGTTGTGCTCATATATGAAAAGGAAACATGATGTACAGTACATGTATGCCTGGTTCTGAAACTTGTGATTTCTTTGAAAAGGAATTCTTGGACGCATCTCCTACTCACATTATGTTTTTCATTCTAATGTATCAGGTAACCTGTAATTTGGACCGTCAATTACTATGGCATGTGTAATATTAGAGGATGTTTCATGTGTATTATATTGTTTGCTGCATGCATCTGTGATGTGGGGGTGGGTGGGGGTTATCTTAGGCAACTCGGACTATTGTAGATAAAAAGCACTGAAAAATTAGAGAAAGCAGTTCAGTGTCCTTAAGGGTGCACATAAACTTTCCTTCTTTATATGGTCAAATTTTTTGTTTTGTTGACCAGAAGAGAAGACTTCATTTGTTCATTAAGAAAAAAAGACTTCTCTGTACATGCTATAAATCAAGCCTGCACCCTTTCATGTAGGACAAGATCCTATCTCTAGACTGTCTTAGGCTATTAATATGCCAATAATTTCTAGCCTAACTGTCTTGTGCTATTTAAGCTTCTAGTAAGGATTGTTTCGGTTTTTAGTTGCTCATTGAATATTCTTCAGCTGCATATGCAGACACATGGAATTGTAGACCCTTGTGCTTCCTTGTTTTTTTCTTTGTTTGTCCAGATAAAGAGCTCCATCACACCCCTTGCCGCCTCTATCACAGTTGAATTTCATTAGCAATTCTGTATTAACTATATTCAACATGTTATGTTGCATGTATAATTCTGTGGCGGTCCATGTTGCAGTGTATGAGAGGCTGCTTCGAACAAGTGATGACTTTGTGTGGCCTATTGATTCTTGCTTACAAGGTCGATTTATCATTGATGTTGAGTTCCTTGACCTGAAGATCTACACACCAAATGTGAGTTCTTGATATTCTGCAGTGTTCAACTGTGTGTTTAATATACATGCATGACTGTCTGAGATTGCTACATGAAATGGTTCTCTGATAAACTACATATCTAGTTGTAACAGATAAGGCTTGTGTATAGGTGTACGTGATTGACTTCTTTGGTTGTTCCTTTGAGCAGATTTTAACTAAAAAAGAACGAAATTTTCCAATTATTCCATTTTACAGAAAATGGCAAAGAATGAAAAGTTTCTTCTCAGCATTTATCAGTAAATGACCTTGATTATATATTGAACTCATGTCCTTCTCTTAGTAACCTGTGATAATTGAACCTTTAGGGTGGAGAAGGAAAATCTATATGGCCCAATGACATGATTTTGCAATCTTTAGCTACCCAAAGTACTCTCCGATGCCTCTCTCGCATGCTTGATGAGTCCATCCATGCTGATGTTACCATTAATACGGCTGATGGATCAGTGCAAGCTCACAAAGCGATACTGTCTGCTACTTCTCCTGTATTCCACAGCATGTTCCTTCACGATCTCAGGGAGAAAGAATCCTCTATAATCGACATAGAGGACATGTCAACAGAATCATGCAAAGCGCTTCTCAGTTACTTGTATGGGACCATAAAACAAGAGGATTTCTGGAAGCACCGATTGGCATTGCTGGGTGCGGCAAACAAGTATGACATTGTAGATTTGAAGAATGCTTGTGAGGAAAGTCTCCTAGAAGACATCAACTCGGGGAATGTCCTTGAAAGATTGCAAGAGGCCTGGCTTTACCAACTAAATAAATTGAAAAAAGGTTGCTTGATGTATTTGTTCGAGTTTGGCAAGATTTATGATGTTAGGGAGGAAATTAACAACTTCTTCAGACAGGCAGATAGAGATCTGATGCTAGAGATGTTTCAAGAAGTGCTCACAGTTTGGAAGCCTGCCTAACATGATGAGGTTTTTGCCATAGTTGTATATGGAATAACTCTATCTATTAATTTCTAAGCTGTGCCATAGTTGTATATGGAATAACTCTATCTATTAATTTCTAAGCTGTAGCTTTCTAAGAAAGCCATGTTGTATCTATATGCTAATCCTGTGTAAATTTTGTTGAACTTATTAAGGGTGTAATCTGGTATAAGTTATATAAATGGTTAATGCCCTGTTTGCAAGCACCTTGGATTTGGATTTCTCTGTTGTTTGCCGTCTGAACCCTTGGAAAACTGGTAGAAACCATCCTAGTCCAATATTCTTAGTAGAAACTAAAAATGGGATTTAGTAGAGATTTTTTTTTTGTATTTGTAGAGTAATGTTCTTATTATACAAGTTATTTTCTTTCTGAAACAGCTTCTCTACCACCACGAGGTAGGTGGTAAAGTCTACCACCACATGTGGATTTTACTGATTATGTAGTTGTTGGTTTCGTTAATGAAAAATATTCCTTGATAATGCTATATTACATACGGAATAAATTTTTCACAAGACTCAGCAAGGGAACTACTACGCCTACCTAATTTTGCTCTATAATCCTAAGCTTTTTGTTGAAAAAAATAGCTCCAAAAGTAGTTCACATGTTAAACACCATATGTTGTTTGGGTCTTGCCCAAATAGATTTGTACCATTGGAGGCTACCATTAGCTGCTTAAATGAGAACTCTGATTAGACTTCCTTGTAGTATGAAGTTGTGTGGTCATCTACACCATAATGAGCAGCTTTTACAATGTTTTTGTATCAGGGAACAGTTTTGCATATTGTCCAAAAGTACACACTACTTTTAAGAGATTCTTGGATCTGCTGTTAGTGTGTTTAAAGTGTCATCTTGCATAACTTTGAGCTCAGTATTTTCTTGCCAAGACTCAGAAATGAAAACATGGATTCATCAAGTTGTCTCTTGTTCAGCATAGGAACATCGACGACAATAACATACTTTTACTACAAGGAAAATATTTCAATACTGTCATACTGATTCAACTGAGCTCAAAACTGCTACCAAAGATCAAAACATCTCTGGCTTCTTGTTTGGCAAAAAGAATACTCTTAATTGCAATCTGAGATCAGAAATTATTCTATGACAAGGTGGAACGACATTGCTGGGAAGACTCTAGACACTTACAAAGAACCTATGAGATTTTCCAAGTGCCAATCAGGACACGATTGAATTGTTGGTGAGGAATGTAAGATTGCTCAAACTGTACACGAACCTACAAAAAAATTGTGTACAGCTATATTTACAGAAGGGGTGTAAGTATCTCCTCACAAGAAAAAATATGGAAAACTGCAGTAAGTGAGAGAGCTTCTCAACAACTGGACTGAATTCTGCTGTGAGCTGACAATGAAGAGATCAAAATCATCTTGAAAAGTAAAACCCGGTACTTGATGGAACGATATTTATTTGCTGAAAGGTAGTTCCTTTTCTCCACTATCTACAGCATCTCTCCATATTCTATACCTTACACCTAGCTTATCATAAGACACTGGCAGGTTCCAAATATTGGCGCCATTGAGCATGCGATCCTGCTGGCCAAGAACAAGCCGTAAGTCTTCATTCAAAACCTGTATACAATTTTCACAAAGAAGAGAAAAATGTTAGAACATATCTTTCATTTAGATACCCTCTTTATTATATTTATAAAGGGGAAGTTCTTTTCAGCATTATCCTTACTGAAGAAGCGAAAATGTAGTAATATCTTTTACAGAAGGTGAAATTTTATTTGATATTTGGCAAAATTCTATTTCAGAAGATTATGCTCACAATTATGTGGTTCTATTTTAGGCAAGTGTAAGTAACTTCCAGGAATCAAAGAGTTCGCAAATCTGTATTATCACGACTATGAGCTTCTAGAGCCATGTGATGGTAATCCTAGAGTTTAAGCTCTGATTTTGTTCTATGCTTTGCATATTTCCAACTTCAAAATGGATCAATTTCCAAGACGAAATGTCCCAGAATAGAATGCAGTTTTTCATATATCAGGCAGTCGATATTTCATGAAGTCACTGACTGATGACTTCTATAAGATGTTAATGTAATCACCGTTTTTTACGAAGTTTTGGACAGAAACAAACCTGCTCAGCAAAATGTCTCCAAACGTATTGCATGAAGGGGATGTGTTTCAGCAGGGGAGCAAAATCCAGTGACATTCTATATAATAATCGTGTCTTCTGTCGTGATGCAGGTAAGCAAACATGCAGTTGATGAAGGTGCGTAGAACACTGCTTGGTGCTCTGTCCCTCCAATTTGCCTGGCTTTGAGATGCCAATGGTGGATAAAACCATACAAGGTGGTCTAAATTCCATATCTATTGGATATGGATCCCAATATCCTTGCAGACCAGATGCAGGAGTCAAGAACTTTACCAAGCTGAAAGGGAAAAAAGAAAAGGTAAATTATAAGTACGTAGACCTTCATATACTACACAATGCACAACTTGAAAGCATTACTTATGCCTTAAAACTCATAACTTGGACCAGAAAATCAAGTTTTCTGGAAAACCACATGAAAATAAATAGAAAAACAATCTATTCTTTAAATAACTATTGATTTAGTACTAAACGTCTAAATAATAAGCATCATATGATCATGTCCATAACTACCTTGGTACACTCCATCCTTTAGCAAAAGTTGATGTATGAGTGAAAGGTGCATGTGCAAGATCTAAAAGATTGTCTAAAAGTAGTCCATGTTCCACCGGAAGTTCCATGACTATCTGCAGTTTCAGTGAAAACAGTCGTAAGGCAAAATACTCAAACATGAGTTGTAAGATAAACAACTGAAAATCTAACAGTAGTGATTTCAAACCTCTGCATGGATCTGAAATCCAGAAGGTGGTAGTAAAGAAGGAAGGGTAGCTGCAGGTGGATCATTTCCTGGCCAAATCCATATCATTCCCTCTTGCTCAAAGCAGGGCAGTGCTTTGATCTTTACATTCAGTAATCTTGTTGATGGCATTTTCTCACACTTCCCGTCAGTGGAATACTCCCATCCTAAATTCATTTCACAAACATCAAAGTTAGTGTCAGTTATTTCATGTCCTCTACAAAACCCATTTAAAAGCTATGTCCATCTCCCAAATATGAACTCTAGACTGAAAGTGGAAGGATTCAAATTTATCTCACCATGATAAGGGCATTGGATGCGACCCTCATTCACTGAGCCAAGATCAAGGGGGCAGGCTCTATGTGCACATGTATTCCGGACACATCCAGGTTTTCCATCAGCCCCACGAAAGATCACCCACGATTGCTCAAAGCAATCAATCGGTAACTGAAAAGATACAGTTTACAGTCATCAATAGAAGAGCCAAAAGAATAAACAGAAGAACATAAAGTAGGAGAGCAGATCATATAACTTGTTAATTTGTTTTGGCACCATAATTCTGCATCTACATGGTTTTCTGTGTTTTAAATCAAATGTTTTCTTTCTTTTAGGCAAAAGAGACTATGGCAGATATAAGATAATTGACTCACCATGGTGTCATCCTTAAGATCTGCGGAGAATGCAACAGGGTACCAAAAATTCTTCAAACGGGAACTGTAATCTTGGACAGGACCTGAGACATTCAGCGTTCTTCGGGGTTGCTTGCTTTTAGGAGTGTCTAATAATCCTGTTGACGTGCTTGCAGAGGAAGACGTGCATTCTGATTCTACTGTGCTTCTCTCTTGCAGAAGCCTATCGTTAACCAGCTCTTCCATGTAAGCTAGCTTATCTAAAGCAGCAGAAACCCGAGTCTCTGATATATGTACCTGTTGAATTGGTACTAAAGATATAAAGCTTTATACTTATGAGAAATAAGCAATATCCTGGAAATGTTTTTCTATATAACTTTCCATTTATTTTTCAGAAGACTTGTTTCAATAAGTTTGACATAACGAAGGGAAATCACCCTGAATAAGCAGAAAATGCAATTTGTATCAAAATGAATTTTCCAAACCTGATTGTGGGCCTGAGAAAGTTCTTCTTGCAACTCTGCAAGTTCCTTCTTCATGGTTCCAATAGATTTATAATCGCGTGCTAGAGGGTTTAATACTTCCACAACCTAGTTACATAAACTTATTAGAATACAATGTAGAATACGATGAAGAGCAAGAAAATTTGAAACCAACTCTAAGGAAGGTACAATAGAAAGTAAATAAGGTGAACTTCATTTGGAAAGCAAGGAAAATGAGAAACAGCAATGCAACAAACTTGTAAATAGACCAAGATAAAGACAGTGGATGTTGTATTTTACCAGGTTTCCAAGTTCAATACACACACTAATTCAAAGACGTACCTTTTCGTGTAGGAGCATTATAGTAAGTACATCTTGCCTAGCTCTCCAATCACAGTATTGTAGATCATATCTAGCAACTTCTAAAGCTTGATTTGCATCCAAGAACTTGCCTTTACTTTGTGGAACTTTAGTCCTGGGATCTTCCACATTAAAGAGTGTCAACCAGGAACTTTTCTTATCTGGAATCCCACCCTCCTCCCCATACACTGCAAATACTCCAAAGCTCCCTTTGACAAACTGATTGTGAACAAGATGCAAAATCAGTAACCATTCCTCAACTATTTTGCTCACACAAGGAAAATGCAAGTGACATATGAATCTCCATTCTGATATAACATGATAAGAGAATCAACTTATTCTTGCAGATAGTCTGAGTACTCGATTACACGACTCAAAGCTTATTCTTGCAGATAGTCTACGGACAATCAACTTAACTACCAATTTTCAAATATCATTTTTCACTTTTGAGAACGAAAACTACTTTTTTTCCAAACACTCAAAATTTTCATGACAAAAAGCACCTAAATTTCAAGTATTGTGAAGAATCAGAACTCTCCACCAGAGTGCAGTAAGCTTAACTGACTAAGATTACCAACCTATGCAACAAATCTTACCAATCACTAGTCAAAATTGATCCACTTTTGACACTAAAAACATGTTTCAAAATGCAAAAGATCATAACCCTTTGTGTTTTGAAATCTCTATACACTTAACCAACATCAAGAAACTGACTTTTATGATCCTTTTTTCACTACAATTTCAAAAAGGGTCTCCATAAACAAGCTTAATCTTGACAAAGAAGCAATCTTTTTAGTTTCTTGCAAACACCCAAAAAAAAAGTAAAGAAAATAAAGAATACCTTTCTAGTATAAGACTTGTTAGAGCGGCACAAAGAGAAAGGAAGAGAAAGAGAAATAGCAGTAGCAGTAGCAATGGCTGTCATGATAAAAAAAAAGATTTGTTTTTTTTTTTGTATTTCTTCTCTCCACCTATTTAAGAAATGCTGTAAACAATAACAGCAGATTTTTCTGTTTTTCTAATGTTTTTTGTTTTGTTGATAAGAGGTTGGTGTTGTGCGCAATCTCTGCTGACCTCCCATAGATTGCCACGTGGAAATAAGTGGGACCCATATGTTTCACTCGTGGCACTTTCCAATTCCACATGATTCTTTCTATATTTACTACTGATGCCATTTCTTAATTTGACTTCTCCCTGCCAGCATGGATGCTGGAAGATATCTTACTCTTATCTCTTCTTTGATTTTTTTTATAAGAATCTTCCTCTTTTAGTGAACAGTCCTACTACTTTATGTGTGGCTGAAAAAGTTTAGGTGGTCGTTTGATACGTGAGATAAAAATAATAATTTCGATATAAAATTTGGTGATTAGCTTTATTTTATATTCAATTTGAAGTATTAATTGATAGTAAAATTATTTATTTCATCATTTATACTAAACTAGTAACTATTACTGTGTACATAAAAATTAAAAGACTAATTGCTTTTTTGGATTTGGAAACAATATCTGGGGTAGAATAGAGTTTTGAGTTAGGTCAAGTGTCAAGTCGAGGTTAGGGTCAGGAGTTAGCTAGTAGGATCTCAGGTTGGAGTCAGGGAGGAGTTGAGTTCTAGATATGTTTGGAGTGTTTAAATTAGTCTATCTTATGAGGCTAATCCTATCATTTTATGTCGCCCATCGATGAGACGTCAGGAGAAGGAGGTTTCAAATTGGTGATTGTATCACGGAATTGATGTATAAAGGTGTTCGGAGTGTTAAATCAAAGTTAAATGTCAAAGAGAGCCTTAAAACAAAATTTCAAGTTAAAGAATTTATTGTAGCAAAAAAATTTCAAATGATCTCATACATAATCTAACTTTAAACGAGCGTATCTCCCGAGCTATATGCTCATTTACAAGACTATCCAAGCAAGATAAAAACTTTACCAGTCTGTACTCGTTTACAAAATTCACTCATTAAAAAATTATAACACTTTTTTGAACGGTATATACCTTTGTTGTATATAAAAAAATTATATTATTGATAAGTAATACAACAATAAAAATAGATGAATCCCACCATTATCTATACATGTAAATTATACATTGATATTTTGTAAATATGTTTTTCATAAATTAGTATGAACTGTAATATTTTATAAAATATGTATTATTTTAGGTAATTGTTTTTCCCACTAATTTTCCTATAAATAGTGTATGTAGTACAAAACTATATCCATATTAGTTGTACTGAACAAAATTATCAATCACATGTTGTAACTGTAATTTATGACAGAATTATTTTCCTACTTCATTTCCATACCTAACTAATAAGCCTCTTTTCTTGAAAGGTTATTTTCTTTAGGGGATAGTTATTGTTTCTCAAGAATGTAGTTAACTGGAGAAAGTAAACTAGAAATGGATTAAATAAAAAGAGGGAGATCAGCCAAAGCAGTGTAAATTCAAGGTGTCTATTGCTATTTGAAGCTTCTCAAGATATTCATCATAACTATTGAAGCAAACAGTTTGCTTATCAAACAGAATTTGATCAGCCATGTAATTGATGTCCACCAAATTATGTTCCAACATTCTTCCTCTATTTATTTATCCTCGATAACTTTTAGAGCTGAAACTCCACTCTTACTCCGAGAAAACAACTTCCCAAAGCCATTTTTGCTTTTGCTAGTGCTAGCCTGAGTAGTGGATGAAGTAGATGATGAAGATGAGGATGCTGGAGATTCCCCTTCATTTCCGTTTGTAGAATGACTCACATTCTCTTCCTCAACCTTGGTAGGATCAGAATCACGTTTTGGGGTAAATGTCTCGTTCACATGCAACTTCCATAGTTCTCCGCCTGCTTTAGCAACAACTGATCCTCCACCAGGAAGATTTGCAGTGTCTATCAGGAAATCTTCTAGAGTAGCTAGGGATTGTAGCTGTTTCCCAAGGGATGCAATTGTTTTCTGGCATTCTGCAAGCTTGTCAGCAGCCACTGCTAAATCCTCCTGCTAATGAGAAAGTTCACATACCAAATTTTCATCTTTTTTCTTCATATCGATGTGTCTATACATGAATGACAAACAACACAAGATAGTTTGAGAGAAAGAGCTACCTGTTTTATTTTCAATTCACCATTTGAACCAGAAGTTTGCTGAGCTTCAGCTTCCTGGGCTCTTTTTCTCAGCTCGTTTTCCAATTCACGATACTTAGCTTCCATGTCTGATGACAAGGATTTTTCTCTTTCAACTTCTGTCTTCAAAGAATCAATATTTACAGACATCGTCCGTGCTTCTACCTCCATGCCATAGAGTTGAAACTCGAGCAACTCTTTTGACTCATTTACCACATCTAGCTCCTTCTGCAGGCCTTCCAACCTGGTTTGAGTTTCCCTAAGCTGCAAAGAGGACACTTTAAGGGCATCTTGACTCTCATTTAAAGCATTCTCCAGTTCAGCTTTCTCTGCTTCAATCTTCTCCAGTTTTTGTTCTAATTCGGCCACCCTTTGTGTAATGGAATTGTATTCTGCTGCCAAAGGGTTCTCAATATTGGGGGAATCATGAGGAACAACATCAGATGTTACTGAAGGTGTCTTGTTTGCAGTTTCAGATAATGCAGCAAGTTGCTCCATCTCCAAGAAATCATCCATCATATCGATTTCTATAGAACAGGCAGCAAGAGTTTTGGGCATGGCCTTTTCATTCTTAAATTGATCAAGCTCAGCAATGAGTGCTGAAGCCCATGAATTTGAGCAACTTGGTTCATATTCTCTTGTTTCCAGTTTACTCATCTTGAGGGCATCATTGTCGACTGTGTTTAACCGCTCTCCACTGTCAGACTGACTATCGGTGACAGAGTCCACATAGAAAGATGAAACAGCAGAGGAGCGTTGATCATTTAATGGGGATGATTTGCGAGCCATGGCCTGTAGCTTTCGACACTCAGCTTCAAGTTTGGTCAGCTTTTTTATGCTTTCCAGCTGCTGCTTGCTGGCAGTTTCTGCTGCTTGAGTGCTCAAATCCCTCTCAATAGTCCTAATTTCCAACACTTCTGAACAAGAGAGAAGTTCAATTTTGAGAGCTGTGTTCTCTTTCTCTAGATACTTAAGCCTGACAAGGATATCAGGATCAGTAGAAGTAGAAGTAGGCATTTCAGCTTTACCAGCCTCCACTTGTGTCTGGAGCTTAAGTAGCTGTTTCTCAAGTGCAGTTTTTTCAGATTCCAATTCATTTTTTTCTGCCATAGCATCTTGAATCATTTTCTCTTGCTCATCTCTAGCTTGTCTCAACTGTCTGACACATTCCTTGAGCGCACCGTCGAGATGACTGACACGAACTTCCAAAGTCAAGTTCTGCTGCACAGCTGCATCTAGTTGTTGTTTTAGAACTGCAACTTCATTTTCTGCCTTTTCCCAACCTACCAAGATGATAAAAAGCATACAGGAAATTATCAGACCAAAAATCACTTTCTAGAAAGGTGATGAAAGAGGCATATTCCACAAAATTGTTTCAGCATGTGAAACACATACCAGAAAAAGGGGTGTACATGAAGAGACAGCCAAGAGACAAATCTTAGCTCCTGTTTGGACATGAATATTTTTTCCTTTTGTTCCAAAAAAAGAATTTCAAAAGTGTTTAATTATACATTGTATTGATTTCTTGAAGAAAGAAAAAATTGAAGATGAATTTCAAGTTCAAGTGAACTTTTTTTTTCCACTCACAAAACTTCTATTTATTTCAAGTTAAATGCATGTCCAATACACAACTACCTCTTCCAAATACCCTTTTTACAGCTTTTTTGTCAAATATCACATTTTAATGTTCAAATGCCTCAATTAGATTGCAATCACAACAGAGGAAGAAAGAAGTGGTAGAAGATACCTGCAATAGCTTCTTCAGCAACTTTAGCATGCTGCTTAACTAAGTCTTCTTTGGCGCTAACATTAACAAGAGCAGCTGATAATTTCTCTGTCAAGCATCTCAAGCTTTCCTTGGATTCATCATCAATGGATGAAGCTTTTGAGGTTACCTCTGGTGACTGCTTGTCATGGTCAGGAAATTCTTTTAGTGCATCCTGCTTCAATGAAAAGAACGGGTGATCCTTTGTCGTAAAAGAAGTAATACAATAGCTAAAAATGTTAAAGCTTTTCTCAAAAAGAAAATGTTCTAAATTACACAGAGTTGGTTCTCTGGCAGCTAGTCAGTAAGAGATCTATTGAATGATTTTCGATATGAGACAAATGACCCTACAAAGAAGCTATAGATGGTGCAGTGATAAGGACAACATTTTCTTCAACAAAGCAATAGGAACATCTATACACTTATTGAGACCATCTAATCTTAACAAAACAAAAAAATGGTCAAGGGGTGAAAGTATATTCCTTATCAGGAAGAAACTGCATGACTACTGTAAGAAACATCACTTATGAAAGCTTTTGGCACTTTCTTTCCAAACCAAGATCTTACATCATCTGCTACCATCTAACCTGAGAAACAGATCTTTATACTGGAAAACATATCAAGGCACCAAACTAGAGGTCAATCTTCAGTCACTACTATTTTTAGCTGCACATATAAATTGCTATTCAATCGTCCTCTGCAATTTACATTCACTATTTCAGGAGATGCTCTGCAGATAAATAAACTGTTTGACGCTCAATTAATATGATCTGACATATTCAATTCTATCACAACAATCTCTTTTATGTTGCTTTTTGCCTCATATAGATCTGAGATTAGTGAATAAACTACAATCTTGGATTGCAAACTTTTAATTTAATAAAACCTTAAACTCTTAAAAAAATCACCTCAGATTCATTAAACAACAAATTAGTATTATACCAATTTAGTTTTATAGATATCATAAATCCCTTCTATGAGGAACTTAGTGTTCTTTAAAAAAGTCATGAAACATAATTCTTCCCAAGCACCTTAAAAACTGGAACTTTATACTAATTCAATGAGAACAAGTGTAGCCCCACAAGTAGGGTAGGATGTACGTAGACCTTACCACTACCTTTGTGGGGGTAGAGAGGTTATTTCCAATAGACCCTCGGCTCAAAAAAAGTGTAACCAAAGCAGGATTGGAAGGAAAATAACGACAATAAAATAACAATATATATACTAATCCAATATTTAGGTAAACATTTACAATAGATAGGTGTTAGGAAGTACAGGGGAGAAGAATTATGGCTCAATTTAAATGTAGAAATTGGATAAACCAAAGAGAAGGGACGTTCTCTAGATGATGACGGGCAGTCTGGTGGTTCAGCAATATGGGGGGCTATCTATTGTGATTATTTGTCTACAATAACTATAAGCTAGTCATTTCTATAACTAAACCAATAGCGAAAGCCTGATAATGATCAATAAGGACCAATGAACTTTCAAAAATCAAAACTGGTACATATATATGCAAGTAGAAAGAAAATACAGCACTCGCAGGCGAAAAACTTTCAGCTGTCAGTGTTTGAGCTGCATATTTAGCTCAACCATTATCAATTTAAAATCCAGGGTGCAAGTGAAAATTAAATGTGAGGTTTCAAAAAAACAGCAGCTTATCTTTTCCAACCATGTGATATAAGATTATTCCATATCAGCACAATTAACTGAAAGACCAAAAAAAGAAAAAAAAACTCTTTCTCCTTTTGCCTTTTACCTGCTCATCGGAGTATCTCTCCGAATATGAAGACAAAGAACCAGAACTCTCCGTTTCAGCAGGGCTCTTATCGGAAGGTCTCCTTTTCCACAACCATTTCCTCTTTTCCATCTCAATAACCATTTAATCTCCTAAATGCTCATTGCACAATGTCCATCTGCATATAATTGAGACCCTCAATCAATAACAACACAGAGACATTAGTCCAACAGAAAAATGACCCAGAGATACCAGGGAGATACTCTTATTCACATTAACCTCCATCCCAAATGCAAAGTAACAACTAATATACCTATGCCTAGAGAATACAACAAGTTGTCCAAACACACTGTCATTTAACAACAACTATAACTTGGCTTCAAGTTCATTCAGCTTTCCTTCAAATCCACTCAACTATCCATCTAAACTCAAAAAATAAGCATTTTGAACTATAGATAGAACAAAAACCAAACTTTACCATTACTCTTGATAAAAAAAAACAAGAAGCCCCCATCTAAAGCAAACCCATCAAAAACCTCAAAATTCACAATCTCAATCACACCCTCTATCCACAAGTATTAATGGCAAACCAAAGTGACATTTCCTTTGCAATAGAAAATGACCTGACCTCAAAACACCAAGCCAAAAAGGAACAGAGGAATATTTTTTAACAGATCCATTGCTGGCCCATTTTCAGTTTATTGTCTCCAAGATTAAATATGAACAGATTATATGACTCTACTGTTTCAACCCAAAATGCAAAAAAGAAAAAGAGAATCAAGAAATCAACATACATTACTGTAAAGAAGCAGAGAAACCAATAACAGATGAATTGGGGTTTCAAGATTTCAGATTGATGAAACAATAAACAAATTCAGCCAGTCAAAGATCTGTGCTGTGAATTGTCAGAGAACAAGTGCTAACTACTCAATTATATCCAAAACCCAGAAGCAAGAAGCCGCTATTCATTCAAATTTCTCAAAAAAATACAATCTTTTTTTAATATATGCTGTTTTTCTGGAGAAAAAAATGATTTTTTTTTCTGTGTGTGAGAGATTTTTGAAATAGCTAAGGGGACCCAGAAGAGGAGCGCATGTGATATGCTGAAATAGAACAAAGGAAGAATGAGACTTTTGGGATCACTTTTTTCAACTTTCTTAATGCTCTTCTGTTTTTTTCCCTTTTGGTTTTTTTTCTGTCCGTTTCATTTTATATGAGTTAATTTAATTTGATATAGAATTTAGAAAAAGAAAGAAACATGTTTGGTACTTATTAATGAGTATAAAATAAATGATAAATATTTGTGAGGCTATAAATCATTTCATAAAGGATAAATAGATATTTTAAAATTAAATTATTAAAAAAATATTTATTTGCTTATTTGTTTTGAAATTTATAGTTTAATACTCAATTCCCGCCCAAGAAAGATGAAGTGAATTTTTTATTTTTATACTATCGAGAAGTAGTTCAGTAAATTTGAGTACAGAAACTAAAAAAAAAAAAAAAACAGGTGGAAATGTCACAAATACCCCTTATTGTTTTTGAATATGCTCATTTTAGGGTGTTTTAATTTGTTTTGATTGAAGGATAAAAAAAGAAATGAAATAAAAGGGATTACTTTTTAATTTCTTGTTGATATGTCTGGATTTAAGGACAAGTAAAGACAGAATGCTGAAGTTGTAGTAAATTTAGCTAACGGCTGAATTTGAAGCTCTAATTTGGTCTAATAGTTGAAATTTTGGTGTTTTTACTTGATTTGTATGAAAAGGTTGTCGTTTTAAGATCTCAATAGATAACGTCACTTATGTATGGTACACTTTATTATGTTTTGATTTTATAAGATCTCAATAGATAACGTCACTTATGTATGGTACACTTTATTATGTTTTCATTTTGTATATTACTTAAACTATATTCTCGATTGATTTAAATATGATAAGAAATAACTTTCATTAAATAGGTTGGTTTGACATGAATTAATTTAAAATATAGTGTTGTATATGTGCTTGTTGAGGCTTTTTCTTGCCCTCGGAAGTTTTCATGTATAGCATTCTTGATCGGGAGACGCGTTGTTAGTTATCCTTTGATCGATCACATGGTGTGACGAATTGGATCACTTGATACATGGTAGAAGGTATTATATTTAACTTTTTATTTTATTTTTTTATGATATTCAATATTCGCATTGAAATCTGACTAAATTTAAATTTTACATCTGAGTATATATGCATCAACTCAATATTGCTAATTGTTCACCCATTGAAGGCCACATGTGTTGGGATTTAGAAACTCCTTTAAGCGTACATGCATGTTGGGTGACGTAATGAACTACATGGATCAATCAAAATATGCTTAATTGTATAACTAATAATACTATAGAGTATAATAGTTAAAGAAGTGTCATTGTGTGTAATTGAGTTAGATTATCTCGAGTCTCTTGCACATGGAATGTGATTATCAAGTCTGCCTTTGTGTTGAATATTCTCTTATATATACGAGGCCAGGAATTGAAGTTGCTCATCAACAATGTGTCATATTTTATTTTATATTAAAAAATTACATTAAAAGTAATATAAATAATAATAAACGACTTAAAATATTTTCAAAAACATACCAGAAAAATTGATTGTTTCTCGAAATCTATTGGTGCAACATAATATTGGGGTATATGGAATGACATGTATTATTTGGAAATTACATAAAAGGTAATATCAATCATAATTATTAACAATTGAAAATATCAAACATTATTCTATAAAAAAATTGTTTGACTTTCTATAATATTTGAAAATAACATAAAAAGTATTATAAATCATAAGAATTAACAACTTAAAATATTTTAAAAGAACACATAAAAAATTGATTGACTCTCCCAATTCCATTTGTATCACATAAATTAGGACAAACAGAGTAACTTACATTCAACTCATCCTGACATGCGCTCCTATATCTAGTATGTCTGGTAACATTGCAGAAGTAAAATAACTAACTACATTATCTTTAAAAGATTTCATTTGAAAAAAATAGTTATTAGTATTTATTTTAAAAGCAAATTTACCACTAGACAAAGTGTCTAGCGGTCTTTTATTAAAAATAAAAAGATATCAATAGGAATAAGTATAAGCAAAGGGGCTAGGCCTTACCTTATTAATCCTAATGAAGTACCTAACTTCTACTAACTAACAAGCATGAAGAAAATAAAAGCTATAGAGAACTAAGTATTTTGTGATCAACACATAATTTGTAATGCACTTCATGATGATATTACAAATGAGGATGCTTAAATAATGCAAAAATATGACAATCAAGAAGAAGAGTGAGTTATCAGCCTCAAACATTCTATTACGAAAGCATGAATTAAAAAAGATTAATTGCCCATCAAAAGTAACTTGAAGTATTTTTCTTTTGTCTTCTTCTTCAAACATATCCAATAACACTTGATAATTCAATCTTTATGGATTTATTGGATCTTGTTGAACCTATTGTTACTATTATATGGTTCTATTTTGCCTATCGCTTCGATAGGTTTCTTGGAACAAACTCCTCAGTCACTTTACCGTCCCAACTATGTTACCTTCCATGTGTCTCATTTTTGTTTTTGCTGCTTTCACTTCTTTGTTGCCTAGGTGATATATCGTGTTCCATAGACACTCTATCAAAGCATATGTCCAATATATTGTCTTCCTCATCTTCACCAAGAGAATCCTCGCCTAAATTAATTGTGTTTGACGTTAAGGCCCTTGACTCATTCTTCTTTGCAATCACACATTTAGACACAAATACGAAAGCTTCTAGGCTTAATTCTTTATTCAAAGCAGGTGGTGAAACCTGCTCTTCTTGGATCAAATCGTTGTCATTCTCTGTTGACCTTATTAGCTGTCTAGATTCACCGAGTGACTCTAAAGATAGGGGAGAGATCTTATGAGTCAAGGTATTTAATGTGGCCATGAATGGCTTAATCGTTGGATTGGATTTGAGTAGCATGACATCTTGATTTTCTTGAATAATTTTAGCTACTTCAAGATTAGAAATATATAATGTTGGAGTCATAGTATTACCATTTTTTTCCAGTAGCCTTAAATAAAGCATCAAAGTTATTCGAACATAATAGGTCTCTTGAGCCATTACTAATATCTTGTCTCTTCTAATTGTCCTGAAAATTCTCAGTAGCACCCTTTCCACTACATGAAGAATTATTTCGACTAGTCGGGAAAAGGGTCTGACTACTAGTTGAATTTTTGTGTGAAATCAGTGTCCAGTTTTTAGTTGCATTCTCATTTTCAACTTGCAAAACATGCTCCTCAGAATTTTCAGCATTTTCAATATCAGGTATCTATTAGTATTTGTTCCTAAATCAACTCGCGACGCATCAACCCCAACTCTTGATGTTTCACCTGCGTTTTTAGTTGTATTAGACATCAAATTCAGCCCAATTTCATTTGATTGCACCTCATTAGTAGCAGCCTTTTGGTTATTTCAATCATCTGTAGCATCCACATTTTTTTGGATTTGTAATATCTCTACAGATTTAGGACTTAGAGCGAACTCTTGATCATTTAAACCTTTAAAATACCTTTGTTTCCCGTAGTTATTTGAAGACCAGTATTACATGTATAAATATTCATTGAATCTGCACGATTTTGCTCAGAAGTGGCAACAATCAATTGTCGATCTAAAGCAGTAGCTTTGCTTTGATAGATATCTATAACCCTTCGTTTGTCATTTAGTATTTCCCTCGCATCACCTTGATATTTGTCACTATCGTTAGTACTTTTTAAAGCAGCTTCAATGGTATCATCAATTTTATTTTATTTTTTTATTTTTTTTAAAGATCAAACAACAACTACCCTCATCATGACCTTGGTGCCTCCATCAACTGGTTTTACGATTGTTTTTGAGTTAATTTGGGCAGATAGCTAATTTTTAGGATTGCAAATAGTTTTTGTTACAATTTTTGGTGGCTTGAATTTAAAAATTAGTCTCCCTATTTCTTTATTATTTGAATTTGGAGATAAGAGAGTAGCCTATTTTTGTATGTTTTAGTCCGAAACTAGAGTTATAAATTTATATCTCTGAGTTATTATTAAAAGAAAAAAAACATAAAAGGTTCTTATGATGGAGTTCCTACTTCATTCCGTTCATTCATACTATTTAATAATTTTTCAATGTCAAAGAATTTAAACCTTATTACGAAGTAGATGGTGTTATCCAGCGTTCACAATAGAGAGTTCTAAGAGAAAGAAAGTGGTGGGAAGAGGAGTTCTCGGCGATAGAGAGAGGGAAATTTAAAATTGCATTGGGAGTCGTGCCCGAGAGCTTTTCATATGTTAGTAATTTTGTAGAGTTCTCAAAGCACAATGATGTGGTACCAAAATGGAAAAAATGATTAATATATGTAATCTTAATATGAGAATTATACAAGTGTTTAATAGAGAAATTTAAAATATAAATAAAGTGCAATTACGAATTTTGAATAAATAATTTGTAATTTATTATTATAATAGTGATTCAAATTAAAATCAACTTATTTTCATAGTAAGGAGCTTTAGTAATTAATTTATCAGCATACTCAAAATCCTGTTTCTAGTGGAAAAGAAAGAATACATGTTCATTTCTTCAATTTTTGGATGTTGTAAGTAGGGATTCTTCTGACTGAGAAAATACAGTAACTTTCATGTGATACGTTTCCGTTCAAGTAATAAGAGAGTCCGACTGAGATTTTGAGAGCAATGAAGAAAACTACAAAACTAGAGTCGAATTGCTTTAAATATTTGCCTACACTTTGAGAGATAACTCTTGAGTTAAATTTTCTAACACATTTTGTATGTACTACATGCTTGTACTTATTGTCTATGATTCAGACCATCTCCAACCAAACACCAAATTTTACATCAAATCCTAAATTTGGTGTTTTGAGCTTCAACCCACACCAATTTTTACACCAATTCGCTTTTTGAATATTTTAATATTATTTCATTATACAAACTTTTAATTAAATATTATATAAATTGTATATTTTAATTAAATCTCTTGTATATTTTATTATTTTTTATGTAATATTTTAGATATAAAATTTAGCTTTTTTATAAATTAATTTTTCTATATATGACTTTTAAAAAAAATTAAATTTATGTTAATTCTACTATAAATTATAATTGGATATAACTACAATTAACCTTCACAAAAATTAAAAATGCAAACATTGCTCATTTTGAACTACATAATGCATTAATAGAGGATTTATGGGAGCACCATAGTGATCTTGAAAGTTGAATATTTATGTAGAATTTAAAATAATTTTTTAAATTGTGTAATGTTTATTTAATTGTATTTCATTAATGATTTCACTTTTATTTGTATGATCCATTATTATGTATAATGTATAATATTTGCAAGCAATTTATATTATTTAAAAATTTATGGTACAAAATAATCTTATATTAAACGATTATGAAAGGAAATAATATGAATTATATATGGTGAATGTTTTAGAAAGAATTTGTTTTATGAAATAAGAAATAATAATATAATAATGAAGAGCGAGAAAAATATTCTTTTTTGGTATAAAATTTGGTGCAGTGAGTTGGAGTTGATTACACCAAAAATAGTGCTGACACCAAATTTGGTGTTTGGGTTGGAGGTGCCCTCATGTAAGCAAATATATTTTAGAAATGCTTTATTGCGTGATACTTCTTAAAATTATTAACACATGGATAAGCATAAGTAAAAAGTATTTTTTTCCATCATGATTAATCTCAACATTACTAATACATCGGATTTAATACTTCATTCGTCCATTATTAATTGTCATAGTTTCCTTTTTAGAGTCAAACTATAAGAACCTTGACTAATATTTTATGATGTATTTTTTCATCATATATACATATGCAAAAAGTTGCAATTTATAGTACTTTTCGTATAATTTTTGAATATCTAATTTTTTTGTTTGTTTGTTTAAAATATGAAATTAATGTAATTTAATTTACTTTTAAAAATTAGTCATATTAATTTTCAAAAAGGCCAACACAATAATTAAAAATGGACTAAAAGAAGACGAAGAGAGTAGTATTTTTACACACTCACAATCTCTCATGCTATGAAGAATATTCTACAAAAATATGCTCTCTTGTGTGTTTTTTTGGGCTCTTGAAATTTGGAAAAGTAACACATCCATTGCAAGAGTCAATTATTGAAGGAGAATACTGCGTCATGGCTAATACGGTTTCTAAGCATATTTGGATGAAAGCCAACACCTTGTGCGTCATCTTCTTGCATCTTTTCTCCGTGATTGCTGCTTCTTATCTCTCAATTATTAATCGTTCAATCGAAATTAATAATTTTGATTCAACTTTTATGAAAAAACTTAGAATTATTATATAAATATAAACAACGATTCTGAACTCAATAGATTAAATTTTGAATTCAATTTAGCGGTGTCGATTTTCACGTTGGCCTAGTGAAAACGACAGGTAGTGGAATTTGATTTGGCGCACCGTCGTAAGGATCCTTGTCACTATCTTCACGTTCAATCAATTGAGGGTAAACATTTACACATACTCCATGTGTCTGCCCTTTCTTTTTTTTTTTGTTTTATTTTATGAAAAAGGCATAAATTCAAATTGAAACTTATTCGAAAAAGTCAGTTATACGCTCATAACATTTTACTTCCCATTTATTATAGATAGTGATATTAAGTAAAGTTTCTTACTCTTCCTACACAACTTTAACCGATGGTGTAGAATATTCGATAACTAACTGTGCACAAAACTTAAACTCAATTAAGATACTTTCCGTGCTTGTTTGTCCGATTCTCCAAAAATATTATCGCCTCAACCGTAAGGTATTGTGCGAAACATAAGAATAGACTATGCAAAAACAGATACACAGATATCACTGGTCAAAATTCACAAAAAAATATCGAAAAATCACAAAATTAATTCAGAATTTGGGAGCAATAAATAGTATACCCTACAATGTTCAAGTGAAATTACACTTGAAGGAAGAAAAGAAACACAAAATTACACATCCTTCCTCTTTCTAACAAGGGAAAAATCCCTTACCTGGTAATCCACAACTCATAAGGATTATAAAGGACGTGAGATCGCGTATTTCATAGACAAACACAAGAAAACTGCCATAGGAAAACTAACGAAAGGGTTCAACGAGCAAGCGGAAGATGCACTTCCAATTGGTCCACCTGAAGGTGGAAATGCTATGACTGAGCCAGATGCAGGCACTATAGAAGAATGTGGGCCATCCATCGGAGCACCACCAGATTCAGATGGTGAAGGGGAAGGAGCAAACATCGAGTCGGGGCCTACTGATGTAGGTGGGGCAACAAGTGGAGGAAATTGTTGGGGTCCTGAAAAAAATTGATTCAAGAAATATGAAATACGGGAAAACATACATTGCAACCAAATAAAAAGGAATATCAATTGAATGTTTACCAGGGCATCGAGGTTGAAGCGATGTGGATAATCTGCATCCAGCACAAGGACAGACGAAGTGTCAAAAGGCCATAAGCAACAGAAATCAGAGACAATAATAGCTAAGCAAATAAGAGCAGAAGAATAAAACTATGATGCTCACGTAGCAATGATGGTTCCATTAACAAGGCCACCGTAATTGCAAGAAGTCACATTGCAACCACCACCAGTCTGTTGTATGGTAACATTTCCGAGTATGAGATTGCTGTTCTTGCACTGCATGCTCGAGCAAGAAACTGCTAATGAAGCTGGCATGCAGTACAAACTACAAAACAACCAGCAATATCATGATCAGAACTTCCGAAAGACCAGGATAACTGCAAATGAAATTGGAAGCATATAATCTGCTGACTTACTTCCGACCCCCTGGTCCACAACTGCATTGCACACAGTGGCTAGCTGTAATAGAATAGCTCCCATTCGCAACAGATAAGCCATAATCTGAGGCAGATCTTGGGAAGCTAGATGTACAAGCTGCAGAGAAAAGAAACAGCATCTATCATTATCAAACATCTATCATCAATGAAATCAAGTAGCTTTACTGCAATGCTGGTGCTAATTTTAATATAATTAAAGTTACATCTTTGTTTATAAACACTCATATCCAACAACGAAATATTATGACAGAGCCATTTTTATGGAATCTCCAATAAAGCAGTTTCTACTAGATAAATTACAACCTCAAGAAGAATAAAGAACACGAAACAATGAAAACTCAGACAAAGAAATACTTCCAAATTACAAGAAATGGAAAAAGTATCTGTTTCTGATTTAGCCAGAAACGATATTATTACCGAACCGAGAAAGGTTATATTCAATCTACGAATAAGGATTCATGTTCTGTTCTCTTAGTGACCTTACAACTGTTAAGAAAAACTCTCGATATGCTACTCTTGGCTTATGCTACAGTAACATCTCTTTTCAAGAACTTTACATCTAGTGACAAGAAAAGAAAAGATCGTTATAAGTGGCACTCAACTTTTGACTCCATAATCTGATGCATACAATTACGAAGTATAATCATAACGGGTCATCGTAAGCAATTCTCATCAAGAATATCAAAGAGATACATTTTCATTTAAGAGGAAACAAAAAATCACCCAAAAACAGATCAAACTTATATTCAACATTTGCTTCATGAGCCTTGGCATAACATCAACTATTAAAAGTAACTTCAGTAATAAACATTGTCTAAATAAATTGCTAGCTTGCTCACTATTGCTTGCTTTATTAGATTACAGAAGAGGAAAAAGGTAGACACAAAAAAGGGATCTTATGTTGGATATGAAATCTTCATTAGTTCAAATTACATCCTATATATGCAATACAAGGTTACAGGGAACCTTCTTTCATATGTATAACACATCCACAAACCTAGAATGAACATATTCTCCCATAGCATGGCAAGCATCCCTCCTTAGCCAAATTGGCCCCTCAAAAGGTGAGTACCAAGAAGCTACATTAAATGTAGATACACATACTTCATGATATGTGTCCAACCCATCAAGCACAGATAAACATATGGTATACAAGATAGGGATAATGTTTGCGTACACAACTCTACACATACGAAATACTTAAGGTTAGAGTTGAATACTCCCTCCATTCAAATTTGTTTGTCTTAGTTTCCTTTTCATTCTGTTTAAAAAAATGTCTTTTTTCCTTTTTTGGTCGTTCTTTAATTCTAAAGTCTAACGTGACATGTTTAAGAGGACAAAATTAAAGACCGTGTTAAGTTAAAACAAGACGAACAAATTGAAATGGAGGGAGTACTATAGATGGAAAATCAAACACTTTGACCTCCTACATACCATAAACACACACAAAACAAAGAAGCAAAAAAACAAAGGGACAAAAAAGGAAAAAGAGTGGGATGCTCACCAGACAGAGGAATGGAAAGAATGTCACCCTCCTTAATAGAAGGACCTCCCAAAGCATTAACATTCATAAGGTCAGTAAGAGTGGTAGAGTACCTAGCAGCAATCCCTGCAAGAGTATCCACAGCTCTAACAACATATGACATATAAATAGCAGGAAGATTATTGTCAGTCCCATTAAAGCAAGTGCAAGGAAGAGGAATCCAAAGATTAGTCCCAACATTTAACACTGAAGGGTCAGGACCAACAGCATTGGGGTTTCCTTCCTTGATCTGGTCAGCAGAAACAAGACCACCATATATTGTGTCAGCAATCATAGACAGAGTATCAGAAGGCCTAGTCTTGTAATGAACAAAGGCAGACTTAAAGATCCCATCAACACAAGAACAAGTAACAGGGACCTTAAGGAACAGTTTAGCTGGAAGTATGTGGTTTTCAACATCTGGATATGAAATATCAATAGCATTAGTAGTAAGAAGAGATATTGGGTCTGTCTGGAAGAGTGAAGCCACTTCAGAAACCTTAAGGTCAGTATAAAGAGTGTAGCCAAGAAGGGAAGAACAAGTATCAGAGTTGGAACATGGCTCAATAGTAGATTTTGAAGTTGTGGTATGGATGAAACTAAAGCTCAACAAGAGGAACAAGAAAGGTAGCATTTTTCTCAGATACCCTTTTGCCCTTTAAGCCCAATTCTTGGTTCTACAGCAAGAAGTTGCAGAAACACCAAAAAAAAAAAAAAAGAATTCTTGTTTCTGCAGGTGTAGAAGCAAAATGTGAGATTTGGGGTTTGAGAGAGTAAAGGGGTTTTCTTGAAAATGGTGGGGGAGGGGTACGGAGTGACAGTGATGAGGGGTAGGGGGTGGGGTGGGGTGGGGTGAGGTGGGGTTAGTAAGAGAAGAAAGGAAAGTATAATTGTATGTATTATTTGAAAGAAAGGAGGCAAATTGAAGAGTGGAATGTGGAAAAAGCCAATGGAGGAGACAAAGGTGTAGTATAAAGTGTGCGCGGGTTCATCAAGACAGACATTAAATCAGAATCTTGGTGTTTGGGTTTTCTTTACATTTTCATGTTTTGACTATTTTGCCCTTCGTATGTTTGGTACTTATCACTCTACCCTACTTTCGGAGCTAGTTTGATAGAGTGTATTAGCAAAAAATAATGCATGTATTAACTTTTTGTATTAGTAATATCTTATTTTATATATTTTTTCATGCTATGCAATTTATTTTATTTTATATGATGAGAGGAATCCACAACTGTTACCCTTTGGGTGCGCACAAGGTAAAATCTTCGCTCCTATGCAATAGCTCGCAAACCATTTATGAGAGATAACCCGCACTAGGTAAGTCCGGTGCGATGAGCTATGTAATTAATGCTTGCATTTGTTGTATACCATTGTGTATTCATGTGTGTATTATTAATACCATAGATTTTTAGGTATTAATAGTAATGCCATGTTAATATCTCATTGCCCCACAAAATCATTTTTACATCTTTTCCGCAACAATTATGAATACTTTCTTTTTGTAAATAAATATTTTTGTACAATGCAAACTTTTTTTTAATACACTAAATCAGACAATGCATTAATAATTTATGTATAATTAATGCACACAATACTAATACACTCTACCAAACGACTCTTTACTATGTTTAAGCATGTTTGAACACAAAAATCTATTTGAATTGACTTTTGGCTTTTAATTTAAAAATTAATATCTAATTTACAACTTAAAACTAAGTGTTTATAAACACTTTTTAAATATTTACTCGAACACTTTTAAAATGCTTTAAAATTACTTTTAGCTTAAATACTTAAAATAAATCAATCCAAACAAACTCTTATAAGTCAAAACTCATACCTTAAAATGATTTTTGATTGATAATTTTATTTTACTTAAACACTACAAAATTATTTAAAAGTGCCTAAAATATCAGCCATGGTATATATTATTATTTTCAATAGTATATGTTTCTATGCAATATTTTTAAATTGAATAACTTAAATTGAAAGAGAATGTCTATTTTTTCAAGCTTATTAGTTTTAACTTTTCACGTCATTTAAATATAATCAAATTAAATATTTTGTCATACTCTATCCATCTTTAATATAAATTTTAGAAAAACAAAGATTTAAATTACTTTTTTTAAATATCGTGCTAAATAAAAGTTAAATAAACAAATTGAAACTTAAAAAATAGGTTATAAATGGGCCCCACTAAGTTAAATGATAAACCAAAAGAATGCAAGAGAAAAGCAAAGATGAAAATGTGCAAGGCTAATTGACCCTACATGTACATAGAAGATGCATGCTTGCAACGGATGCAGAGGTAATTAAGCCTAATGAACTGCTTTTATTTATTATTTACTCGATCCAACAATAGTTGTTCGCTCTATTATTTTATATTGTCCAACAATACTTGTTTATTTTACAAAATTAATAGATAATTTACACTTAATTCCTAATTTACCATTATTTTTAATTATAGTCATTTTCTGATTACATTTTTCTAGACATTATATTTATTATATTCAAAAGGTAATACAGTAAAAACAACTTTATATTCATAGTTTCTTAAGAAATCTGCAAAGTCAATAATGAACAAGTATTATTGAACAAGAGTATTATTATGAAGCAATTTAATTCAATATTCTTAAAACATTGAATATCGAAAATACCCCTGGTGAAAAAGCAAACATATGTCTTTTCTTAAACGCCGTATAAAATGAAATGTGATGAACTAACATGGGACGGAGAAATAATAATAAAATAAAAAACAACAGAAAATCCATGAATCCATGCTCATATTATGACCGTTAGTTGGAAATGTCAGACAAATTCAAATTTCTAGATGGACAGATTTTACAGATTTATTTTTGTTTTTTCCTTTATACCAAAGAAAACAAAAACATTAATAAAATGCTAATTAAGGTTATTGAAAAAAAAAAACCAACTTCTCTTCGGATATAGAAAACATACCACGATGTACTTGAAGATTTTTTCCTAACAATAGGATAAAAAACCGAATGATTTATAGAGTTAGAAAAAGGACTAAATAAAACCTCTTTAAATTAATATAGGTAAAATTATAAAATATTATTATTTTATAGATGTATTATTTAATTGATAAATTAATATTTATTAATTTAAAGAGTGTTTTGACACCTAAAAAATTGTCTGGGAATGATCCAATCTCAAAAAATTTGAATGAACCCACTTTTGAAAACATCATTGATCATGAACTTGATGTTATAATTAATGATCTCGATTATCGCAATAAAATGGACATTAATAACCTCTTGGATGGTGAAAATGATGCATGTTCAGAGGTCCAGAGCTTAAGCAAATTTGTGGATATCATTGAAAAAACAATGTTGAAGATGATACAATACATTTGGAACCAGTTATGCGTAAGGAAACAATTATTGCATCTAGAACTCTTCACAACTTTATGGTGCAATTTAAAAAGACAACACCGAAATTTTTGGATGCAATAAGATAAGTTAGAGATGAACTTCAACTAGATTTAAATTTTAACAAAAAACAGAACATAATAGAATCTCATATTTCACTAAATTGTCTTAGATATATTTGTACTTTTAAAAATATATTACTTTATAATATTAATGAGACCATATATTTATATAGCTCTGAAAATATATTATCTTATTGAAATAGGTGATTGTTTTTTTCATTGGCCCAACTCAGGACCAAAAAAATTACCAAAAAAAATTATTATCTTAGAGAGATTATTAATTAATTGTGTATTTTGAATAACCATCTTATTCGTGAATAAACATGTTCTCTTATATTTAAAACATAAAATTTAAATTTGTTTTAAATAAAATAAAAGAATTCCAAGAATACTTTTATAAATAATGCCTTCAAACTTTTTTATTTCTTCCGATATAGAACAATGCACGTTGTATATATTTATTACAAACTATTTGACAATAAGCTCCTTTGTTAAAGTATCAATGTATAGATATATAATTAGATTGTTAGTACTTAGTAAACTGAGAAATTAATTGGTATAAAATAATGATGCTATTTGATTATGAGATTAATGACAGGGTTAGAAATTGAGCTAAGAAGGTAATAATGAAACTCTATTAGCTAATTTCCAAAGGACTAAGGTAAGAGGGTAATGTATGAATTTAGGAGGAATTAAATGTGATATATTTATGTTTGTTGTTTATGTACGTAGAAATTTGTGATGGGGTCTAATTCAAGTCGGTATATCTACTTAGTATGTGTGATGTATTGATATTATTTTTTTTTGTTTTTTTTTATTCGGTGTCCAAAGATAAAGTCCAAATTAAAGTCCTAACTAAATTCGGTTTGCTCACTGCAAGGCTCATTCGAGGATGACACTCTCAACAAGATTTTCTACATACTCAAGACTCGAGCACGAGACTTATGATTAAGAGTGAAGCAATCCACCATTGCATTACAATTCATGTTGGTACTGATACCACTCTTGCTACACCTTTTGTTAGTGTAGGTTGTTTCATGTTGTTTGAAGCGTAGTAATTGACGATTACTCATCATTACCTTTCATCAATTTTATTTTCAAGCGAAAGTTATGTCGAATTTTATATGGTTTATTTTATATCTTTCTTTTTGTTAGAAGTTCTTGTATCTGCCTAAATTAGGATTTTGAAAAGTGTTAGCTACTTATAAACATTTTCAAAGAAGTTGTTTTATGATGTTATTCTGATTTATCAAAAAAGTTTTAGTTAATTATTTTTATTTATGGAAAAAATGGTAAGAATTCGCCTCAAATCCTTCGATGCAATTTTCATTCATTTTATCAGCAGAAGTTCTCTACTTGATTTGCTTAAGCAAAATAATGTTAGTTATTATCAAAATTTAAATGAATTAAATATCCTTCTAAATAATCTAAATATGAATCAATTCCCTAAATGGTCACCCAAGTTTAGGAAATTGTCTTGAAATATCATTTATGTTTCGTTTAAGACCAAAATATCACTCAGCTATCACTATTTTCCTCCAAATATACTTAATACTTCAAAAGCCTCACGCACTCCTAGTTGGCATGGCATGTCATTAAAGTCCTTTTTTTAATAATAGACTAATTTGATTTATTAAACTCATTTAACTAAAATAATGATCATATTATTTTAATATATATATATATATATATATATATATATATATATTAGTTTATCAAGAATAAATCTTCATACTTAAAGAATCTTTTATTATAATTAAACTTTTTATTTTTTTATGTTTAAAGAATAGGTTTTTAAAACGTAATATAATATCATCAATTTTGAATACTTATTGTTTTATTATAAAAATATATGTAAAAGGAAAAATGACTGAGTTTTCGAAAAAATCGATTAAACTTATAGTTTAAGAGAAATCGAATTTCCAAAAAGGACAGAGTCGCCACTTAATTTTTTTAAGTAAAAATCAAGAAAAAGAAAACTATAAGGTTTTCAAAAGATTTAAACAGATAAAATCAATTGAAAATAAAAGGGTTCGAGTTCAAATGTACATTCCGAGAAGGTATTAGGCCCTCGAAATGCCCGCTAACTTGCGGTTGACCGGTGATTTGACTAAAAATGACTTTGACTAATTTTGAAAATAATAACTAAGTAAAAGGCTCATTTTCATTATTAAGGGGAATAACTAAAGGAAATCTTTTAAAGGGCAAAACCTCAAGCGTTGACCGGACTAATGATGAAAATAAAACTAAGTATGGAATATACATATAAATTATTATTATTATTTTTGTTATTATTATATAATTATCTTAAGGGAAATAGGAGGATTCTTACAAAGGGAAATAATTGAAGCATTGACTAGGCTAATATAAAAATAAGAACTTAGTAATAAACTATATATATACTTTAAATTTATATTATTATTTAAAAAAAAAAAAAAAAAAAAATAAAAAATAAAATGAAATGACCATTCTTGTGAATTTAATCAAATTAAACCATAAGATAATTGAAGTGTTAGTCAAATACAATAAAATAAATGAGAGAGGGAAAGGAAATAATCAAAATTGGGCCTGTTAATGCCCAGAAGCATTGGGCCAAAGCTGCTGATTTTTTCTGGACTTCAAACCAGTTCCCGTTTTTGTATACGCAAGTCGTATATTAGTGCATACAGCTCGTATATTAGCCCCGTTTCCTGTATCTTGGGCTGTATACCGAATGTATACAGCCCACGTCAACTTCCAGCACCTGTATTTTGAAGTTATGCCTAGTATTTTCGCATTCGACATGTATATCATTGTATATTCTGCATATATTTTGCATATTCCTCTATATATAACGTGTATACAGCCTGCTTTTGGACTTCCGGGGCTTGTTTCAGCTTCTCTTTCACCGCAAATATGTGGATGACTCAAAACGACTCAAGGATATGCAAGAAATGGAGTCCAAAGTGAACTCGGATTGGTCTCACATGCAATGATAACAACAACAAAAAAAGATTAGCACTTGGAGAGCATGCAAATTATTTTTTAGTTTACGATTAACCTCAAATTTTTCAAGAGAACAAATATGAAACAGTAAATCAATAGAGGAGATAGTAGCTATCATATGAGAAAAACATAAACAAACAACTATGAATCTATACTCAAATTCAAACATTGTGTTTAACACGTTATCACTTCATTATTAAAGATGGCCAACACTATTTTAAGATACACCTAGTAGTCAATTAAATGAAGCTATTCGTGAAAGAAATTACCCCAAACAAAGAAAAAGCAGCATAATCAATCATAGACCAAATTTAACACAATGAATACACTTGACACCAACCCAACATGTTTTTATACAATTAAACCTTAATAATGCATATCAAACCTTCCAGCTCCAAAAGAAAAAGCAAAATTCACTCTAATAAGCCGAAAAACTGGGCAGACGATCACACACTAATGCAGATCAAACAAGAAAATACTTGACAACAAAGGAGGACTACTAGACTTGCTCCCATTCTCATTAAATTAGCACTTAAACACTACTCCACCCTACATAAGATAAATTCAAAGCTAGCAACATGATTTTAGCATTTAAACTAAAGTGAATAGAAAATGCAACCGCTAAATAGAGAATTAAAATCTAACTCGATACGGAAGCATTAGGCAACAAAAGATATCATGATAAATTCTAATTTATACTAAATGAAAGAAGGCAACAGAACACCATCTCAGACTAGCCGAACACTTATAAACAATGTACTTTCGACTAAAATTTAGACAAAATGGAGATATAAACTTGATTAAAGCAGGGTATGCCAGGCAGTAGCATGATCACGGGATTCGGAAATGGATAAAACCAACTGCTACAGCCCGTCAAACAATAACTAAGACAACATACGACTTCACACTCAAAGATTTTCAGATTCTACCCTCATTTTGAAAGGGAAAACAAATAACATTAATAATAGCAAAGTGATGAACCCTGACGATTAAGATATTGAGAACAAGAAGTTGTGAATTCAAACATCAAAGCAAGTAAGCGAGAAGCAAACGGTGACACAAATTCGAAGTAGAGAAACACCAACTACAAAACGGCAAAAAAAAAGGAACTTCGAACCAACACTAAGAGTAAGCACTGAGGTCACTTGAAGATGAAAATAGCATCAACGCACACAGAAACTCGAAACAGCAACACCACAGTTATTAACATCATACTGGAACAGAAAAGATGAAGAGAGTATTGCGAGGGAAAAAGTGTTACCTTCTTCTGGGCAGCGACTGAGACGAAACAAGCAGAACAGTGACTTCACCACCCGGATTCGAAACTTGAACAGCCAACCAAGAATTTCGAGCTAACTTCGAACCAGAGAACTTCTCGTTTCCTCGTAGTTAGAAGAGAAGAAACGTCTAATATTTTTTAAGTATAAACTTGACTCCCAATTTTCAAAAAAAAAGAATCCCCCTTTTACAGTGAACCAGAAGAGAATATATATAGAGGGGGGGGGGGGATTAGGGTTCGGAGAATGGGGGGAAAGAGGCTGATTTTCGAATTCAAAGGGCCAATTCAAAATTCAAAAGTCTTTCACCATTTTGGAGAGACCCATTTTTTCTGAGATTTTTGCCCCATTCCGAAAGAGGAAAGGAGAAATACGCGTGCCTGCTGTGACTGGAACGGTACTGCCGGAACAGTACTGGGTTGCCTCATTATTCTGGGTTTCATCGCGTTGTGGAGAAGAAGAGCGCGTGGGTGGGGTCGGGTGTTGTCGCTGCTGCCTTTGGGATTGCTGGAAAATTGGATTAGTTCATATGTATGCTGTTGTACGTATGGAGTGGGCTGATGGGTATTGTTATTGTTGGAAATTCTAGAATGGCCCAAATTTTGGGCCCTTTTAAATGGGTTAGGGATAGAATTAGGTTGGTTAGATTTTGGAGTTTAAGCAATAGCCAAATTTAATTAAATTAACCTATTCGGCTAAAACCTAAATAAGACAAATTAAAGTTAATTAATTAACGAGCTTCTTGATCTTAACGAAATAAAATAGTTAAAATAATAATAATATAATTAATTTAAACATGAACTAATTAATTCGGAATCGTAATTATGATTTAAATTAAACTAAATTAGTAAAACACTTAGCTAAAAAGAAATAAAAATCTTTCGATATGATTTTCAAATATTTATAAAATATACTAATTAGACACATAATTATACAATAATTAACTTAATTATAAACTAACTACTTAACTCAAAATTGTAAACTATTAGATGACTAAACAAACTAACCAAATATCTAATTAACAAAATCTTTTGAGACGATTTTCCAATATTTATAAAATACACTAATTATATACATAATTATATAAAAGACATATTATTATTTAAAAATTATAACAAGGGACAAACTATTTGAAACAAATTGCAAATTATTCTATTATATTTTATTTTATTTTTTTCGAAATTTCTAAAATTAATTACTTTAAAACGTTTGAAAATTAAGAAGCTCGAAATTAATTATTATCGGGGAGGGTCAAAATTGGGTGTCAACACTTATAAACATATACATTCAAAAGAAATATCGATATACAAATCGAATGCTAAGTTACATCAATTAATCATAAATTTTATAATGAATCAATAATATTAAATGTCAATTAGCTATTACAATAAAATTAATTGTGTATTTTGAAATTCATGCTTACAATATTTTTTTCTTGGAAAAAATAGAAAGTGAATAATATTATTACTATTTTTTATCCAAAAAACATAATACTAAATATCTCAAAAGTCTCCTTCTATTCTAGTTGATATGTCATGTTATTAAATCATCATTTAAAAAAATAATAGACCTATTTAATTCATCAAATTTATGTCTCTACAAAACAAACATATAAATTACATGAGAATTTATGAAGATTATAAAAAA
>JAJOOH010020592.1:0-42611 GCA_029582605.1 Solanum gracilifrons | reverse complement strand
ACAAAATAAATTGATTTTTTCAACAAAAAAGTAATTGTAATTTGAAGTTGGAAGAGAGTTTTGAAAAATGTTTTCCATAAGTTTTGAAGGGAAGTCATTTTCCTTAAATTTGAGGAAAATGAGTTGATTTGGAAAAACATTTTCCAAATCATTTAACCCAACCAAACATGAAAAAATTGGAAAACATTTTCCGGAAAATGTTTTCCTTCACACCAAACACACCCGAAAAGAAGTTTGTGTCAACTATAATAAGTGAATATATACTTTATTTGTAGCTTCTATTTTATAAAAAATGAAATTTATGATTTAATATTATGTCAAATATTGAAATTAATATATTTAACCTTCGTTGCGGTTCTTTTATTTTCAAAAGTTAATTAATTAGAATAGGAAAATCATCTTCATAAGTTAGTTGTAATATAAAAAGGAGATTATTTTGATTATTGATTCTTGTGTGCTATATGTAGTACTTTGTTGTTTAGTTATCTACGGTGTCACTTTTATAATATTTTTATATTTGTTGAAATATAAAATTTTCACATTTAGATATATTTTGCATTAATTTATTTATTATTTAAGTTTTTTTTTCATTAGTATGATCACAGGTTCATCTTATTACTTTTCACATTAATTGAGATGATGTTACAAATGTCTTTTTATGTTAAAAGTGAAAGATTTTAAATTCAAAGTTGATAATGAAAATGCCTTTCTCTATTTTTTTTAATTTAAAAAAAATGCTTTTTGCTAACTTTTATAATTAAATCAATAATGACAATTAATATATTATATATTAAAAAGGTTATATTAAAATACTAAACTTTATTATATGCTTTTGAATAAACCTGTAGTGACACTTACACGAATTATAAAAAGAGTTTTTCTAACTCTATTTTATATAATTTATTTTTACAAAATTTCTGACATTACATAATGTAGTACATTACATAAGAACAGATTAAATAACTTTAATTATTAAATAATATAGTACAATAATTTAATCGTTAAAAAGATTATAAGTAAATTATAATTTTTTATTTTTATAAAATTTCTTCTTTTCTCTGAACTTTGTCTTGTAGGTAATTAAAATATGAGATAGGAATATGCATATATTAATTTGTGTTTATAATTAAAGTATTTTAAATTACCAAATATTCTCATCTTTTATTTCATTTGGAGAAGAGATACTTTGTTGTCATATTTTAATTTGTTATTGGTGTCGAAGAGTAGATTCCAAATATTTGAACTAATTTGTTTGAAAATGAACGATATTCATGTAATTTAATTATAAAACTATTTTTTATACCGTGATAATTTAAAACAATTTATGTCAATTTAGATGGGGCACACATGCAACGCACGTGTCCAAGAACTAGTTTATTATTAAAAGTGGGAACCACCAAAGTGCAAAGTTGGATTACCATTTTTCCCTATACTAAATTAAAATGTTATAAAGTATTTATATTAATTAATTATTAACTACTAATCCAACACAAAAGTTAATTTTTTATTCATTAGTTATGAGTTACATCTCCTCCAATATGACTTTTAAGCATTTTCAGTTTTCTAAGCATCAAAAAATTTTCAGTTTTCTAAGCATCGAGATATTTTCAATTTTCTATGATGTATATTTAATTAAATTAAATTGAATGGTACAGCAGATGCATAGAATCTATATAATTAGGAATATGAATAGCTAACTTCATTAAATCTATAAACCTAGAAGGAGAACGAGAGCACGAAGAGACGGAAGCGATGGTTTCGCCAAGGCAGCATCAGTGGTTCAGGTGTTGGGTGGAAGGAAATAAAGTGAGAGTAAATGTTTTAGGAAACCCAAATCTAATGGGAAGTGTTTTGTAGGAAGAAAGTTTATTTAGTTATTTTCAATTTTTCGTTTTGTCATTACAGACTTGGCCAATAGGCCTAAGTGAGTGTGTATTTCCTTTTTTCCTGAGTTATCAAATAAAAGGGTCCCGAATTTAATTTTTTTATAAAACAAAAATTATCCTCTTTATATAGTTCTCGATATTTCTTTTATTTGTTTTCTTTAATATATATCTTTTTCTTGATTTGTTTTTGCTAATTATTAATTCTTATTTATTTTTCTTCTGTTTCAGGTTTTTACCTTATGATTTTGAATTCTTCACTTCTCATTCACATCATCAGGTAAGTAATAGGTACGATGTTAATTTTTACATTCGTAGTTGCAAGAATTATTTTTTTTCGAGAAAAGGTCCCCTCCTTCAATATCATGATTGGGTCGATCAGGCCAGATCATGAGTGAATAGAAAAAAAAAATGTACATAGTTGTTCCAGCTGAAATACTTGGAATAATTCTACCACTTCTACTAGGAGTAGCCTTTTTAGTGCTAGCTGAACGTAAAGTAATGGCTTTTGTGCAACGTCGAAAGGGTCCTGATGTAGTGAGAAAATATGATTGTATTTAAACAATTTAATTAATATTTTTCTGTCAAATTTACATATGAAAGGACTCATAATCTTGAATCAAACAAAGAAAGTTGTATGTGCAATTGGATTTTTATATATCGATTAAAATTTCTAATGTCACTAATTACTATCTCTATCACAAATAAACACTATTTTACAAGTGTATTCTATGAAATTGATAATAATACATTATCCACCTTATAGAAACATATATTGATCAGTATTTTTACAACATGAAATACGACTTTTATTCGACAACAACTTCTTGATATGCATGTGTCTATAAAAAAGATGATGTTACAATTTCTTACACAAGATACAAACTTTCAGATGTGTGGAACACTTGCAAACATAATCAACGTTACTTATATCACATATAAACTATTTGCAATTGAAATATTAAAAAAAAAAAAAAAGGTAAGTGTTGTACTAAGTATAAGATATATTAGAACTATATAAGAAAAATATCATATATACCAATTCAATTGATTGTGATAACTACAAGCAATTATACTTCTCTTTCAAAATTTAGTTACTCAATATTACCTGCAAGTTTTAGTAGCATCTATATCATTTAATTTTTTTTACTAATTAACAGAGGTTACACGTGCAACGCACGTGCCTAGAGACTAGTTCTTTTAAAAGTACCAAACTTTTACATATATATATTTAAAAATACTGAATCTAATTGAACCGGGCATTTACAAAAGTCTATTAATTTTCCCAGTATTATTTTCTGTTCCTGTAACAATTAATTTGTAATTGTTGGGCACTTTCCTCCTCATTAAGGTTCAGGTCAAGTCTACATACCGTAACAGAATAAATTGAGCATGGGACCGGCTATTAATTATTGCTGGGCACTTTCCTCCTCATTCAGGATCAGGTCAAGTCTTCCACTGAATGGGACCAGCAGTAAAATTCAAAATCCCTAATTAGGATGAGTCAAAAATAATTTGGACAGATAAAATGATGTAGATTGTTTAATTGGACAATACAGTATTTTAAAACCGAATATGTGAACTAGTTAGTGGTAAATAGCACTAATGGTCCAAATGTGTCACAACGGTGACATTAATATGCACAATCTTTAACGAGTGTCATGGTTGAATCATTCTGATAGCTCGATGACATATTTAAGCCTCTTCTTTGTGCCCTATGATATTATCAACGGTCCGCCTAGATATTTCCAACAAATTCTGACTTATTTATGTGGTGAAAAAGTTATGAGGCCAGGCTCTATCTTTCCACTGATGGGACCATTTTGACCATTTGTAAGTTACAAACCACTAGGACTTTCAAACTCAACTTGATTCTTTAACAATTGTTATTGCATCGTGTCACGCCTTTAAAAAGTATTAAAAATAGAAGAATTTTTAAAGAAAAAGAAGTAAATATTACAAGATCGTACATGAAGCTCGAAAAACTAATGCAAGTTGCTGAATATTACATTTATGAAGTTACACTAGAATTGCCATAGTTCTCAAGCATATTGTTTACCTTGGTCCAGATAGAACTGAAGGCAGTATTGAACTAATAGGGACTTCCATCGGTTGGTTGCGCGGCCCAACCTCAGTTAGGTTTGTGAAATTGAAATATAATCCAAGTTGGTTTCAACAGACACTAAACCTTCCAGTACCTTAACCACCACTGACATGGACGGCCTCTTGTTGAAATCGCCTTGTACACACCATGCTGCGAGGCTCATCATTTCTGTCACTTCTTCTCTGTGGAGCTGCATATCCTCGTTGTTTTTGTCAACCATATCCATGAGCTGCTCTTGTTCTACTTTTCTCTTAAAAACACTAAGCAAATGGACATTATCTTCATCAGTCTGCGACCAATCCAAATTCTTTCGCCCACAGAGAACTTCCAAGAGCACAATTCCAAAGGCATATACGTCTACTTTCTCAGTGATCACCGACCTCAACCATTCAGGAGCTAAATACCCTGGTGTTCCTCTCATTCTAGTCACAACTTTGCTTGTCTTTCTCAATAAGTTTCGACAACCCAAAATCAGATATCTTAGCATTGAAATTTTTATCTAAGAGGATGTTGTGTGGTTTGATGTCCAAATGAATTATCTTTTGGTTGCATTCATCATGAGGATAAGCTAATCCTTTTGCAATATCCGATATTATCCTTTTCCTCGTAAGCCATGTAGGCCCATTTTCTTGGTTTTCATGAGAAATCCACCTATCCAATGATCCATTTACCATGTACTCATAGATCAGAACCCGGTAATCTTTTTCAGCACAAAAGCCGATGAGTTTTACCAAATTGACATGGTGAATGCTACCAACTATCTTTACCTCTGTTAAGAATGAATCCTTTACTTGACCTAAACCATTCAGACGCTTCACAGCTATTTTGTTGCCATTACTCAGTGTTCCTTCATATACTGAACCAAATCCTCCTTCCCCGAGCTTTCTGCTGAAATCTTGTGTAATTATTTTCAACTCATTGTAAGAGAATCGAGTTAGGATTCCTGGTAAGATTGGTTCTAAATCCAGAAGATCCCTAGCCTTGACAGACAGTGTCCTCTTTTTGAAAAGAACAAACCATGCACTAATACTTAAAATTATTCCCATTAAAGCTTCAAGAGCAGATGCTACAATCACTTTCAGAGGTCTTGATTGATTTCTTTGAGAAACGATTGGCAGCTGATACTGAGCCTTTGCGAAATTCTGCACCTTCAGAAAAACTTTTGTCTTGTCACTACCAGACCAGTTGTCCTTAAGAGAGAAGACTTCATTCAGTAATAAGCAGTTTTTTCCTAGAGTTTTAGACCAAACAGCAGCTTTGCAGGAACAGTTACTCAAACAGGCCGCTTTGCAATCTTCTATCTTTGTTCCCTCAAACCACATGTTTGAACTTGCGTAAAAGTCGATCTCAAATGCAAAATATGTGGTGTCGCTGAGCTCTATAAAACTATGATAATGTGAAGAGTTGCAAGAAATAGATGTTAGCTGTGAACATCCGAGATCCGGGTTCCTATTTATTGGCCTGAAGAAGTTTCCTTCTACCGGACAATTACATTGCCCATCATTTGTACAAATGCTATATCTTCCACACACCATTGGGTACCCACAGTTCCCTAGATATGAATCCATGACCTCATCTATCTGTTTCCAATCATATGCATCCGACTGGTATAACCTTAAATGTCCATCAGGCCCAAGCTTTATGAATTGGGATGTATAAGGGTCTTGTAAAGCAGTAAAGATTTGACCATCAAAATCGTAAAGAGGACTATTTTGAGCATCATCCCTACTTGAAGCGATATAATACTGAGGTGGGTTGGTATCTATGGAAGACACCAGGCTTCCATTAAGAACAGTAAAAGAAAAGGACTGATTGGATCCTGAAATGCTTGTTAACAGTTTCCTCCCCGAAACCAACTTCTGCCCCGGAAGCAAACAATCTGTTGGATGATCAAAAGACTGCCAAATTGCTTGCTTTCTCTTATCAAAGTGCACAAGATTTCCCATTTCTGTCATGTTTAAGCCAGAAACAGATTTTCCAGTAGTATTAGTGGACCAAACAAGAGTACCATCAGAGTCCGTCAAGACCAAGTTGCCATTTTGGCATAGTTGCAACGTTGCATTGACTTTCACTGGATGGTTCCTGTTAGCAGACCAAACTAACTGGGGTTTATTTATCACATAGTTCTCCTTATTGTAGTTGATGTGGTACAAAAGGATACCAAGAAGGCATTCGGTGACATTGTAATTGCAGTAGAAGCCACAGAGGAATCGTGAGCCAGCATTTATTCGCTGAAGTATGGGTGTCACCAAACCAAAGAAGTGGAACCACTGGCCCTAGGTACCACATTTGTGGCTTCTAGCTTAACCCCAAAACTAGCTCATGAAGGAGGATTCCGCATGTTCATAAAAGGAAACTAACAACCCATTTAAGGGCTGTAACTCATTCTAACAAGGACAAACGAATTTTCAGGCCCAGTTTTCCGGTAGCGTATCACAATAATGCTCACTGGACACTACCAGTTGAAGTCCCTAATTCAAAAAGGAAAGTTGAAGGTATCATTAGTCAACTCCTTGCTCAGTCAACATGGGGAGGGGCCTCACAGAAACTCTTTTCAATATGTTTTATCTTCTTAACTTTTGTTGACTTATGCACTCTTCCAGAAGCTGACTTGTTCAGCACAGAAACGAAAAGAAGAAAAAAAAACTGATATATTCCTTTAATTTCTTGCATCTCCGCGTGCAAGAAATTCAGAAACGAGTGATATCAATTTAGTAGTTGCTGCACATTGAGAAATCAAAACTAATGGAATTATGAGTATTTGTCTACGCTGTTGATAATTGAAAGCCAACTTCATGCTCTTTTCAAATTTTAGTAAAATAAAATGAGAAATCATTGTATGTTATAGTCAAAGTTGGCTGCTGAAAATAGTGTTGGAAGTCAACAGAATGAAAGAAATTAAATGTGATGCCTTTAAACTAAGCAAAGATTGAAAATGAGAACCTAGTTAATTTAAAACTGATTTATGCTAAGTCTAAAGAGAGGTCATATCCCCAAAAAAGGCACAACAGAAAGAACTCATATATTTTAGAAAAATATGTTTGTAGAAAAGAGACTGTATTTTCCTATCCTTCTCTTCATTTATCTCCTCAGTTGTTCGTCTCGATTTGCTATATCACAACCTTTACCGGAATACAGCATCGCTCTTTCGAATTCTACTGCAGGGCTTGCCGGGCTTTCCTCTTTCTGGATCAACAGGCCCTCTCTTGTTGTCAATTCCACCGACTACTTCTTTGAATTGGTGGCACCCATACTTCAGCGAAAAAATGCTGGCTCACGATTCCTCTGTGGCTTCTACTGCAATTACAATGTCACTGAATGCCTTCTTGGTATCCTTTTGTACCACAGCAACTACAACAAGGAGAACGATGTGATAAATGAACCCCAGTTAGTTTGGTCTGCTAACAGGAACCATCCAGTGAAATTCAATGCAACCTTGCAACTAGGCCATGATGGCAACTTGGTCTTGACAGACTCCGATGGCACTCTTGTTTGGTCCACTGATACAATTGGGAAATCTGTTTCTGGCTTAAACTTGACAGAAATGGGAAATCTTGTTCTCTTTGATAAGAGAAAGCGCACAATTTGGCAGTCTTTTGATCATCCTACAGACTCTTTGCTTCCAGGGCAGAATTTGGTTTCCGGGCAGAAGCTCATAGCAAGCGTTTCAGCAACCAATCGGAGTCAAGGTTTGTTTTCTCTTACTGTTCTCTATTCAAGATGGACCGCTTACACAGATACTGACCCGCCTCAATATTACTACACTTCACATTATGATGATAGTCCTTATTACAGTTTTGATCGTCAAACCTTTACTGCTTTACACAATCCTACTAAATCGACAACTCAATTCATGAAGATTGGGCCTGATGGACATTTAAAGGTATACCAATGGTCTGTAATTTATTGGAATGAAGTATCTGATATTTTGTCGCCATATGTAGAAAACTGTGGGTACCCAATGGTATGTGGAAGTTATAGCATTTGTACAAATAACGGACAATGTACTTGTCCGCCACAGGAAAACTTCTTCAGACCATTTTCTGAGAGGAAACCAGATCTTGGATGTTCACAGCTGACTTCCATTTACTGCAACTCTTTGCAGTATCATAGTTTCATAGAGCTCAAGAATACTACATATTTTTCATTTAACATTGATCAGGAACTAAATTCGAGCAAATTGTGGCTTGGGCAGAAAAAGTTGGAAGATTGCAAAAGGGCCTGTCTGAGTAACTGTTCTTGCAAAGCTGCTGTTTTTGAATATAATTGGAATGGGGCTCGAAGAGGGGACTGTTTGTTACTGAATGAAGTTTTCTCTCTCACAGACAGCGAAGAAGGAACAGGCAAGACAGTATTTCTTAAGGTGCAAAATACCTCAGAGGCGCAGACTCAATCTCTAATCATTCCTGGAGGAAAGAAATCAAGACCTTTCAAAGTGATAATAGGATCTACTCTTGCAGCTTTCTTTGGGATAATTTTAATCATAGCTACTTGCTTTGTTATTTTCAGAAAGAGGACACATGAGTCCAGAAAGGCTGCGGATATTTTGGATCTAGCACCAATCTTACCGGGAATTCTAACTCGATTCTCTTACAATGACCTGAAAATAACTACAGATGATTTCAGTAGAAAGCTCGGGGAAGGAGGATTTGGCTGTGTTTATGAAGGAACACTGAGAAATGGAACTAAAATAGCTGTGAAGAATCTGGATGGTGTAGGTCAAGTAAAGGAATCATTCTTAACAGAAGTAAAGGCAGTCGGTGGCATTCACCATATCAATCTGGTAAAACTCATTGGATTTTGTGCCGAAAAAAGCCACCGGCTTCTAATCTATGAGTACATGGTGAATGGATCGCTGGATAGGTGGATTACGCATGAAAATCAAGAAAATGGGCTTACATGGAACACAAGGCAGAGGATAATATCAGATATCGCCAAAGGGTTAGCTTATCTACATGAGGATTGTAGCCATAAGATAATTCATTTGGACATCAAACCACAAAACATCCTTCTAGATCAATATCTCAATGCTAAGATATCAGATTTTGGGTTGTCGAAGCTAATTGAGAAAGACAAAAGCAAAGTTGTGACTAGAATGAGAGGAACACGGGGTTATTTAGCCCCTGAATGGTTGAGCTCGGTAATCACGGAGAAAGTCGATGTTTATGCTTTTGGAATTGTCCTTTTGGAAATTCTCTGTGGGCGAAAGAATTTGGATTGGTCTCAACCTGATGAAGAAGATGTCCATTTGCTGAGTGTATTTAGGAGAAAAGCGGAACAAGAGCAGCTCATGGATATGGTTGACAAAAATGAGGATATGCAGCTCCACAGGGAAGCAGTGACAGAAATGATGAGCCTTGCTGCATGGTGTCTACAGGGAGATTTTTCCAAGAGGCCTTCCATGTCATTGGTGGTTAAGGCATTGGAAGGTTTGGTGACTATTGAAACCAACTTGAATTATGATTTCACACATGTACCTGAGGTTGGGGCAGGCAACCAAGAGAGGGAAGTCATTATCAGTTCAAAATTCCCTTCAATTTTATCGGGACCAAGGTAAACAATATGCTTAAGATTTTGTCTTTGAAGGAACCAACATATGGTTGCGTAATGTCAAATATCGCAACATTTTCAATTCTAGCATAACTTTTTTACCGTGTATGAGATTATAATTCATGAAATGTAATGTTCAGTAACTTCTATATTGAATTTTTGAGCTTCATATTACTATCATGTAGAGGCTTCTCAATTCATGTGCGAAAATAAGTATAATATTGTACGCAGTACACGGTGGTACAGCTACTGAATTCAAATGGTAGTGTGCAGTAAGCTTTATTGTGTTATGCTATCGGGAAAGGTCTACAAAGCAAGTTTTAAAAATTTTCGAGAGAGAACAACTTGATCAATGATCATGTCCTAATCAGAGTACCCAAGTTTGCCTCTTTTTTCTGAGGGAAAAATATTAATAATGCACATCGCCTCGTAACAGGGAAATAGCAGTATACAACAACATCGCCGGTGGAATCCCACCAAGTGGGGCCTAGGAAAGGTAGAGTATATGCAGACCTTACCTCTACCTTGGAGGTAGAGAGGTTGTTTCCAATAAACCCTCGGCTCAAGGAAAAAAAATAGTACAGAAGTTCTTTTAAATCACTAACCCTCTTTTGTGTACTGACAAATTTGTTTGTGAGTGTGTGTTTCCGCCTTTTGTTTTGTTAAAACTCTTAGAGTGGGTCGACTATAGGCCACCAATTTCATTGAGCCACTCCTGCTCGCCAGCTCCATTTTCCATCTCTAGTCAATAGTCAGCTGCTTAAAAAAGTGAAAAAGTCAATAAAAGTTTGGATGGTTCATAATATTTGTCATTTCATAAAATTAATGCACAAAATATGATATTTTTCCTATTATATCCTTGATAGTTAATTAGTCTTGAAAAAATAGATATTTGTCCAACCTAGGAAGATTAATAAGTAATTACTGTTCATTGTAATTACTTTATACATTGACTAATTACTCTCACCATTGCATTACTCTATAAAATCTTATTTTGAAAAGGAAATCTCAACAAACAAATTAAAAATAACTGATGAATTTATTTATCATTTATTGAAAAGTTGACTTCAAAAAAAAAATTAAATAAGGGTAGAATTGTGAACTTAGTTTCTTAATGCAAGTGAAATCTAAAAAGGTGACCAATAAAAAGGAAGTGGGGTAATAAATACTCCTTTTGTCCCTAATTACTTGTGTGATTTTCATTTTTTACTTGTTCATATTGACAAATCAAGAAAGAACAAAAAATATTTATTATACCCTCAATTAATTAATTTTGAAAAAGGATAGAATTTCTTGAAAATCTTAAATTATTAATTCAGCTACTTCGTGATTAATAGGGGTAAAATGGTTAACTCACTATGTCAATCATTATTTTCTTAATAGATATGTCAATTTAAAAGTGAATAAGTAATTAGAGACAGAAAGAGCATCTTTAAAAGGCATAGCTTTTTAATAGTTTTTTTGTTATGTGAAACTCCCTTTATTTGTAAGGGTAAAATTGGAAGAAAATTAATAATTTTTTTTATTATGTAAAAATCACTTATTTTTTAAATAATGGGAGTAATAACAAATTGAAGAAGTCAAACTATTGACTAGGTAAAGTTACAATTTAGTTATAGTTTTATTTCTTCTAACTGTACACAACGAACAATAATTGACATGGAATTTTGCTAATGAGCCCATCATGAATTACTCGTCCTAAACGAGGAGGCGATTGTCAAAATAACAACATCATAACTAGTATAATTTCACAAGTAAAATCTGGAGAGAATGGCATGTATGTAATCTTACCCCTTCCTTGCCTTGCGAGTGAGTGCCAAAATTGAGGAAATTAATTTGTTTTCATCCCAAAAAAAAAACCATTCAACGGAAGAGAATTCTATTTTCTCCCATTTCCGTGAATTCAACATCCTCAACACAATATCTTTCTCGGTCTTTTGGCTAAGATCAAGTGTATGTAAAGGTGTCAAATGGGTAGGTCGGGTTGAAATTGGACGTATTAAAATGAGTTGAAATAGAAATTAAGTTGGGACATGACCCCCTAAATTTGGCTTGGGCTCAAATGGGCTAAAAAATGGGTTGTCTCATGACCCACACAAATGGACCATGGATCTTTAGGTATTAGTAATGCAAAGATATTCAACGCATGCATTAGTATGGTTATCGGCCTTCACGCTAGGGGTGGCAATTGGGTGGGTTGGGTTAAATTTGGGTGGGTCAAAATGGGTCAAGACCCAACCCAAATTTGTTTGGGTCAAAACGGGTTAGGTAACGGGTCATAACCCAACCAGCCCAACGAAGTTTTAATAGTTTTATTTGTTATTTTATAAGCTTTTAGTACCTAATAAAATTATTATTTTTTCTTTATTATAACTATATACAACATATAAAATAAAATTAAAAAAATTTTAATAAGATTTTGACAAGATTTATCAAAAATGAATTTGGGCTACTCATCAACCCAATTTTTAAAGGCTTGAATGGGTTGGGTGAGATGGTTTGAGCTAACAAATGAGCTGATCAATAACAAATCCAAACCTAAATGGGTTGAATCGAATTGATCTTGATTTTGCCACCCTACTTCACGCGTCGCCTAGGCTTTGCACTACAGCCCAAGCTTGGCATACCCCATCATAAAAAATAAAAATATATTCAACACAGGAAAAAAAAAACATTAAACAACTGATATATTTATTTCTTGTGCTCCCCCCATATGAACATAGTACATGAAAAATCAGATACAAACTAATGGGAACTTAAATGGTTTGTCAACACTCTGGAAAATTGAAATTAATAATCATATTGACACTTTACTTTATAAACTGAATTTATTAACGTGATTCGTTTTCCAATTTCAGTAAATAAAATATGAAGTCATTTATTATAGTCAAAGTCAGCTGCTAAAACAGTGCTAAAAGTCAACAGAAGTTTGGAAAAGGACACTAGAACATGGTGGAAATTAAATGTCATGCCTTTTTAGCTAATGTTACGCTCGGACTCTTCAAAAATATTGATGGGTGCCTGTCGGATACTTCAAATAATGCATTTTTGAAGAATTCAACATGGATGCAGCAACGTTTTGGGAGAGTCCGAGCAACATAGCCTTTTACGGATTGAAAAAAAAGACCCAAGCTAAAAGAAACTGAATCATGGAGCAAAATACAATTAAAATTATATGTACAGAAGAAGATTGGCCCTAGTTTTGATTGTGGGGTTGAACAATTATTGAGTTGAAATTTGGGAATTGTTCTTTAGTGGAAAATGATAGCATAGGGAAGAATTTTTGTGATTGAAAAGGGAAACCCACTCAAAAGGCAACTCATTTGTGAAGCTAAATATATACATTTAGAAATGTCACTTTTGGAATTTGTTTATGATTTTCTTTTCTTTTTATGATCGAGAAATCGATCGAGATCACCTAGCTTTAGAAACTTGAGACAACGGGCTCATCCCTCTACCTTTTTCCACTTAAATACGAGATTGGGCGCGATGATTGTTGTCTCGAGACTCTGTTTTCCTATCTTTCTCATCATTTATCTCCACATTTTTTCATCCAGGTTTGCTTTTGCTCAACAATGGTGGAAGTTAAATGCCAGTCTTTTGAATTCTACTTCTGGAATTTCCACATCCTGGATCAACAGGTCAGTTTTTATTGCTAATTCCACCGCGAACTTCTATGCAGTGACACCCATCCTTCTGAGTGGAACCACTGGCCCTAGGTACCACATTTGTGGCTTCTACTGCAATTACAGTGCCACGGAGTGTGTTCTTGGTATCCTATTAGTAATACTCCAACACAGCTCCACCGGTGAGAATATCGATTATATATGTGAACCACAATTAGTATGGTCTGCTAACAGGAACCGTCCTGTGAACGTCAATGCAACGTTGCAACTAGGCCAAGATGGAAACTTGGTTTTGACAGATTCTGATGGCACTCTTGTTTGGTCCAGTAATACTACTGGAAAATCTGTTTCAGGCTTAAACTTGACGGATATGGGAAATCTCGTGATCTTTGACAAGTCTGATCGCGCAATTTGGCAATCTTTTGATCATCCTACGGATTGTTTGCTCCCGGGGCAGAATTTGGTGTCCGGGCAGAAGCTTATAGCAAGTGTTTCAGCATCCAATTGGAGTGAAGGTTTGTTTACTCTTACTATTCGAAATGGAAGCTGGGCTACTTACATAGACTCTGATCCACCTCAGTTTTACTACTCTTCACCTTATTCGGATAACCGTTATTTCAGTTTTGATGGTAAAACCTTTACTGCTTTAAAACACCCTCCTAGACCAGCACCTCAATTCATCAAGCTTGGGGCTGATGGACATTTACGCGTTTACCAACAGGGTAATTTTTTTCAATGGACAGAGGTATCTGACATTTTAACGCCGGATTTTGGGAACTGTGGGTACCCAATGGTGTGTGGAAGATACAGCATTTGTTCGAATGATGGGCAATGTAGCTGTCCAGTTGAAGGAAATTTCTTCAGGCCATTTAACGATAGGAGACCACATCTTGGATGTACAGCGTTAATGTCTATTTCTTGCAACTCTTCGCAGTATCATAGTCTCGTAGAGCTCAAGTACACCACATATTTTGCAATTGACTTTAATGTCTATCAACTAAGTTCGAGATTATGGTCTGAGGCAAAAAAGTTGGAAGATTGCAAAAGGGCCTGTCTGAGTAACTGTTCTTGCAAAGCTATTGTTTGGGCTCAGACTCAAATGAAAAACTGCTTATTCCTGAATGAAGTCTTTTCACTCATAGACAAAGAGGAAAGAGTATACAACAACATGACCATCTTTCTTAAGGTACATAATTCGTCAAACGAACAGATCAATCATTCACCAAACATTTCACCTGGACAGAAATTCAAGCCTTACAAAGTGATAACAGGATATACTCTTGCAGCTTTCTTTGGGATAATTTTAAGTATCATTAGTTGTTTTATTATTGTGAAAAAGAGGAGATATGAGTCAAGCAAGGGTGGTGATTTTCTGGATCTAGAACCACTCTTACCGGGAATTCTAACTCGATTCTCTTACAATGAGCTGAAAATAATTACAGAAGATTTCAGCAGAATGCTCGGGGAAGGAGGATTTGGCTCCGTATATGAAGGAACACTCAGTGATGGAACCAAAATAGCTGTGAAACATCTGGATGGTCTAGGTCAAGTAAAGGATTCATTCTTAACAGAAGTAAAGATACTCGGTAGTATTCACCATGTCAATCTGGTAAAACTCATAGGATTTTGTGGCGAAAAGAGCGAGAGTTTTCTGATCTATGAGTACATGATAAATGGATCTTTGGATAGGTGGATTTCTCCTGAAAATGAAGAGAATGGACTTAAATGGCACACAAGGAAAAGGATTATATCAGATATTGCGAAAGAGTTAGCTTATCTACATGAGGATTGCAGCCATAAGATAATTCATTTGGACATCAAACCACAAAACATCCTTCTAGATCAATATTTCAATGCTAAGATATCTGATTTTGGATTGTCGAAACTAATTGAGAAAGACATAAGCAAAGTTGTGACTAGAATGAGAGGAACACCGGGGTATTTAGCCCCTGAATGGTTGAGCTCGGTAATCACTGAGAAAGTTGATGTGTATGCTTTTGGAATTGTACTCTTGGAAATTCTCTGTGGGAGAAAGAATTTGGATTGGTCCCTAGCTGACGAAGAAGATGTCCATTTGTTGAGTCTCTTTAGGAGAAAAGCGGAACAAGAGGAGCTCATGGATATGGTTGACAAAAACAACGAGGATATGCAGGTCCACCGAGAAGAAGTCACAGAGATGATGAGCATCGCTGCATGGTGCCTACAAGGCGATTTTGCCAAGAGGCCTTCCATGTCATTGGTGGTTAAGGTACTGGAAGGTTTGGTGATTGTTGAAACAAACTTGGATTATAATTTCAGAAATGTAGCAAAGGTTGAAGCAGGCAACAAACAGAGGGAAGCCACTATCAGTTCAAAATTTCCTTCAATTTTATCGGGGCCAAGGTAAACGATAAGCTTAAGGTTTTAAATTTGATTGAACCAATTCAATGTTGGTGAGATTATTCAAAAATTTCCAAACCTAGCACAACTTTTTATGATGTATGAGATTACATATAAATTATACAAAAGTATTGTGCAGTAACTTCTACATTTGATGGTTAAGCTTCATGTTACCTATACAAACTGATATCTTGACCGCCATGGACTGTAGTCTAGATTCTTTTCAACATCCAAAACACTCTCCACGGCCTTGACCACCATTGACATTGATGGCTTCTTCGTGTAGTCACCGTGTAAACACAAAGAACCATAACTTAAAAGGACGAAAACTGTTGAGTGCATACTTAAGGGACTATCTTGAACCTACCGGCCTCAAACATTAACGATCATTTTTTGTAATTTTATCTATTTTTAAACATAAAAAGAATTTGTTCTTGGCATAAAAGGAGGTTTAGCTTTTACAGATATAAATCCTGTTTAACTTAACATGGACAATAAATTAAAATTTGGGATGAAACAATTGTGTGGACACAGCAATGTAAGTTTTTGGCTCAAATGATGAAGTTAATATGCATTACTGCCGTTGACATGGAACCTTTCCCCTTTTCGGCCTTCAAAGTTCTCATTTGAATATTTGTTACTACTACCAAGATCTGCACCGATGGCCATTCCCCAGGCTCACACCCAAGGTTTTGCAGCTCTCACGGTGCACACCCTCCTACTCATTGGGTACTGGCACTTGCCTTGACGGCCGAATGTAGGTCATGCATTTAAGTGTCATCCATTTTGGGGGCTATTTGATTCGGCAGGTGATTTGTTACACATTTCTTAGCGGATTTCAACTTTTGTGACCACTGTCCTGCTGTCTTAATCGACAAGCACCCTTTATGGGATCTAGGTTAGCGTGCAAATTGACACTACTGTAATTTAATACAAAGTATATTCATCTACTAAATGCAAAATAACATCTAACTACTATAAAATGCCTAACAAATAAAACATTGGTGGCTAGTTGCTACTACAATGATATATATAACAATACAAGAGTAAGAATCCTAGATTATTTAGGATATGGTATGTAGTATAATTACATCCAATGACCAGTTGGTCAATTTGATTAACAAAAAAATAGTCAATCTCTTCTCCACCTTCGTTTTCATTGTAGTCGTCATTTTCGCCAGTTTCTTCTTCGTCTTCGATGTACCATGAACATGAATTGTTTTGAGCGAATTATATATCAAAAGAGTTGAAATATTGAGAGGATTTCATATCTAAATTTAGGATTGTTAAGAGGTGATTTGGAGTTGATCAAGATTGAATAGCCAGTGTATACTTCATGAATACTCAGTGTATATTTCATGTATACTTAATCTATATTGAGCTTTTTGAGTGTATCATAATATATAATCGGTGTGTAGCTCATGTATAAGCAAGCTATATTCAGTTTTTTAAGTTAATCATAGCATATAGTTAGTGTATAGCTCATGTATAAATTAATTATATTGAATAGTACTCGGTATACTCTTTCTATGACTTTTGACAAGCTATAATGTATATTTAGTATATTTCCTCTGATTTTGGCTATTTTTTTTTTATGTAAATAAATCATGGCTATATTTTCATAAATTAATTATTTTATTGTATATATTTGAAACTAAGTCTTTATTTAATTCATGTCTAGTTAGAATTTGTTTGTCCTAACTCAAAATAAATTTTGTAGTCCTAATAATCTAATTTGATTTCTTAAAATTATAAATAAAGGTTCTCTCACACATTCTTGTCTTGAATTTCAAGAGCTTCTCCTCTTTAATTTTATTTAAGTGCATATATTAATCTTTTTGATACTTTTATTTTCTTTCAAATAATCTTAATATTATATTTTAAAATCATATTATTCTTTGGATACTTTTATTTCCTTCGTTGACCAAATAATCTTAATATTATATTTTAAAATCATATATATATTATCCAAAAATAAAAGGGAAGAAAAAGAAAAAAAAAACTTTTAAATTTGCAAGAATAAGCATTGCAGAGAATCACACGTTTCTCTCTTCTACCGCTTGAAAATTCCAAAGCAGCAGCATATAAATTGTCTTCTTCCCAAAAAAATATCTAACTTCCCATTCTAAAAATTGATTGATTTTTTTTCGAAATTCACCTTCTTATAGATCGATCATCAATGGAAATTTCTATGATCTCCGATACGCTAACGACGGTGGTCACCACTCAAGGCTTAGGTTTTTCAAAGTTTCTTCTGAATCGCAATCTCAATTTCTCATCAAACAACATTTTCTCACTCTCCGATTCCTCATCGGAGCAGCAATCACCTTCCACCGCCGGAGTTCGTCAAATTTCCGCCGTGATTTGTCCGATCGATGCCTTAGCACCGCCGCCTGTGAAGTACAATAAGGTCAAAGCTGCACCTCGAAGACTGGCTCGTAAGACTAGGCGGATTATACGGAAGTCCTTGATCGGTGGAGCTGATGAAGGTGATGAAAACGGATTTTTATTTGACGGAGGTAATTACGACGGGCCGTTTGGTGGTGGTAGTAGCTGGGGCGGTGGTGGTGGTGGTGGTGGTGGTAGGGGGTGGAATTTTGATGGATTTGGAGGCGCAAATTGGGAAGAATCTTCGTCCAACTCGTTCTCGGATCCGGCTTTTGATTTTGTCTATGAGTTGATGTGTTGGGCTGCGTTGTCGAATTGCTTGCATTTTGCGTTTAAGAAAGTGGTGAGAATTGTGGCTGGTGGATTCAGTGATACAGCTAGAGAGAAGGTTGTTCCAGTTAGACTTACATCTGTCTACTGAATCAGTAAGCTCAATTTACTGAGTAAATTATGTTGGAGTTGCAATGTCATTCCACAATTCATATGTAAATAGTAGTGTATATATTTATCAACTCTGATTATGATAGCTTGTTATACATAAAGCAATATGTGACTATTCATAGTTGTTTATATGGAATTAAAACATCATCCTCCTTCGACTTTAGTTTACTTGTACATGATATTCTTTCGTTTCCTTTACTTTGTATAGCCATGGCTGAAAGCTTGTAGTTAGACATGAGTTTCTCTACTTTCAGAATCTTAGATACTCTTTTGCTTATTGATGATGTATAAATCTAGTATTGAGGTACATATTACTACCCTTCCATATTCGAAAACTATTTTGAGCGAGTTTCTATCAGAAACAGTCTCTCTACCTTCTCAAGGCAGGGGTAAGGTCTGCGTACCTCCCTCATACCTCACTTGTGGGAATACATTGGGCTTCTTGTTGTTGTTTTTAGCTTATATCTATCAAGGGGGACAAAAGAGTATGCTTTTAGCTTGCTCTGGTCGTGTGCATGATCAGTGATTTGTGTTTCCCTAGATGTCCATGAGCTGATGTTTACGCACATTTATCACTTAACTGTGACTTAGTATATGTATTCTCACTTTAAATTTTAACTGCTGCGGTTGAATTTCTTGGTTTGGAGTAAACACCGGTGTGCATGTAAGTATTTACCGTAGACAAAATGCAAAAATGTTGCTTTTAATCCCTTTGAAGTATTAGGTTTGGAATGTTCTGTACGGTATAAATTAAATCGTCCTTGTTCATCAAATCCACATTTTAATTAGTTGATTAGTTCTCAAAGGACAAACTTTGCATGAGTAAATTGAAGAAAACAATCACAACTTTGTGAACATTGGAGAAGAAACTTACACAGCAGCGAGCAAGCTGCAATAGCATAAAAACAAGAAATTTACAAAAATTCCAAGGAACTTCCTCCTCACCTTGGGCCTGATAGGATCGAAGGCAATAAAGGAGTTGAATCTGCAAAACTGATACATGGTATTGCGGAAACAGTTTGTGGTCTAAAGCTGTAGTCTAGATCCTTGTCAACATCTATAACACCCTCCATGGCCTTGACCACCATCGACATTGATGGCCTCTTTGTGTAATCACTTTGTAAACACCAGGCAGCAATCTGCATCGCCTTTACTACTTCTTCTTTGTAAAACTGCATATCTTCACTGTGCTTATCAATAAGATCCACCAACTGCCCTTCCTCTGCCTTTCTCCTGAATAAGTTCACCATTACCTGTTGGTCTTCAGACTCCGATGCTTCAAAATGTCTTCTTCCACTCAAAATTTCCAAGAGCACAATGCCAAAGCTGTAGACATCTACCTTCTCTGTTATGACTCCACTAAGCCATTCAGGAGCCAAATAACCAGGAGTGCCTCTCATCTGAGTCATAACTTGGCTCTGATTCCGATCAATTAGCTTTGAAAGCCCAAAGTCAGCAAGTTTAGCGTTGTACTTCTCATCCAATAGTATGTTTGGGGGCTTAATATCCAAATGCAGAATCTTTTGCCTGCATTCTTCGTGAAGGTAGGCTAATCCTTTGGCTATGTCTTGAATAATCTTCCTCCTGCAGTTCCAATCTAGAGTTTGCTCCTGTTTCCCATGGTAGATCCATTTTTCTAGTGATCCGTTGCTCATGCACTCGTATACTAAAAGCCTATGAGATTTCTCAGCGCAGAAGCCAATCAATTGCACCAAGTTGACATGATGTATGCTGCCAATAGTTTCAACCTCAGCTAAGAATGACGTTTTGACTTGTCCTATTCCATCAAGACATTTCACTGCAATCTTTGTGCCATCTGCTAAACACCCTTCAAAAACTGACCCAAATCCTCCTTGACCAAGCTTCTTGGTGAAGTTCTCCGTTGCAGCCTTTAGATCATCGTATGAAAATCTAGTCGGCATTCCTGGTACGTGATCTAGATAATCCTCCTCATCTTCATTGTCCTTTCTCTTCTTCTTCCAGAATATGAAAACTGCAATTCCAATTATGATCCCTAAGATGGAAACTCCTATGACAGAGCCCAGTATAGCACCATTAACGCGCTTTTTCTCTTCAGCAGCAGCTACTTCAGGTTCAACCTGTACTTTTATAAATGCATGGGAATCATACCTTGTCTTGTCCTTCTCATTATTCGCTAGTGAAAAGATCTCGGATGGTAGGTAGCAGTCTCCCGTGGATGAGTTTAAACCACTGCGAAATAAAGCAGCTTTACAGGAACAGTTCCTCAAACATGCATCTTTACAGGTATTCATACTAGTGTTTGTGATATCTGTCGTAAACGTGAAATAGTCCACATCTTGAAGATCCAAAAATCTGTGGTTACTTAAAGCATTACATGTCAGCCTTGTGACCTCAGAGCAACCCAGATTACCCTGCCTATCATCTATCTGTCTGAAATAGGTCGTTGAATTAGAGCTCGATTTGGGACAACTACACTGCCCCCTTGAGCAAATGCCATATTTTCCACAGGCCATGGGGTAATAACACTCGCCGTTAAAACCTGTGAGGAGATCATCCATCTCAGTCCACCCACTTTGCCACTCATATACTTTCAAGTGTCCATCAGACTCCAGTCTCATATATTGAGCTGAGGTCGCTAGACTAAATGAAACCAGTGTCTGTGAATTGCTGGAATTACTAGAGTTTGAGAGTAAAGCTAGACTACCATTCAAATACACAACATAATTTGAGCCTCTACTTGCATTCAACCCACCAATAGTCGCGTCAAAGTATGTTTGGGGAGGATTTGACTCTACCAAAGCAACAAAACCATCATCGGTAAAAGAGAGAGAAAACAAACCTCTCTCAGTCCAATTTGTTGTTGAAACACTTGCTGTCAGCTTCATCCCTGGTACTAACCTCTGCCCTGGAACTAAAGCATCAGTTGGGTAATTAAACGATTGCCAAATAGTTGCATTCTTCGAATCAAACAGAACAAGATTCCCCTCATCAGTCAAGTTTAAGCCAGCAATAGACTTCCCAGTAGTGTTAGTTGACCAAGCTAAAGTACCATCAGCATCTCTAAGCACCAAATCTCCTTGTGCTGTAAGTTCCAAAGTAGAATTGATCCTAACAGGTTTATTCCGGTTAGCAGACCAAACAACTTGTGGGAACCCAATCGCGGGAAGAGTAATTCGGGAAGCACTGTTGGTTTGCACAATGAATATGGCAAAGAGGTAAGTATCACAATTTCCATTACAGTAGAAACCACAAGCATATTTTGGACCAAAAGTTCCTCTGAGTAGTATGGCTCTTACTGTTGAGCCATCAGTGAAATCCACTGAATGGTCTGCAGAAATGCTGTTGACCCAAGTTGTAGAAAGATTTGCAGATGGATAATCATAAGGTTGGCTGGTTATCAAATGAAAAGAACAACAAAAAATGAAGAAGAAGAACAAGAAGAAAGGTAAAATCTGGCATAAAGCCATAAAGACCAAATTTTTGGTTTTCCAAAGAAGGCAAAGGGCCTTTAGTTCATCATTGAGATGAAAAATGTTTGAACTTAAATTTAAGATCTTGGGTTGTTTGAAAGAGACTAATTAAGAGCTCTGCATTAAGCTGTTATTTGCTTATTATTGACCCATTAATGCATTTTTTAATCCTTAATGCAAAATATAATTATGGTCAAGAAAGCACCAAGCAACCTACTTCTTACAACTTGGAAAAATGATGGACTAAAGGAACGCGTTGACCTTACCAAGTCGTCCACCCACGTGAACTTCTTTCGTCATCGTTAAAATATTTATACTATAGAAATGTGGTAAAATAATTATTTTTTTGTATTATGTATAAAATTTAAATATGGAATAGCCTTGGCATAAAAATAAAAATAAAATGAATTCCTTTGTTTAAATTTTTGGTCGGTTCATGTTTGACTTGGCACACCTTTCAAGACGATATATTTATTCTAATTTTAATGTTGGAAAATGAACCGAAAATAGTAGTACTTAATAATAATGATTAAAAAAAAGTATAAAACAATAAATCTCTTAATTTTTTAAACTGATCAATTAAAAATGGACAAAGTGAGTACATAAAGTTCCTTTTTCGTTCCCCTTATTTGACCAGATAAAGGTTTGTTGGATAAAACTATAGAATGTGAAACCAATTTTCAAGTGTGAAAGGAAATGTATTAATCTTTGAAGAAATATTTCAATTATCGATCATAAACATTTCAACTTATAATTTCCAAAGTAAGTCTGGTTTTCTTATTATTTTATTTTTGTTCTTTTTTTATCTGCTCTTAAAGAGTTTCCTTCTTTTTGCTTTTTTGATGATTCGAAGTTACAATCGTAAAGTTGGAGGTGGGGATTTTTACCGTCTGAGCAACCCTTGTCCAAAATAAGTCTAGTTCATTTTAGGTGTAATTTAATTAAATAACCACCTTTTTAACGAATCAACACGATAAAAGATTGTCATGTTTGACCAATTTATTCACTTAACAATATTAATTTGAGATATATAATACATAAAATCCTTCCTAAATTTGGCTGGATTTATAACTTATACATCTATAATCTACATTATGTTGTCTTTGTTTTACCCTGCCAACTTTCCTTTTCTGTATCTATCACTATCCCATTAAAGGCCCCGGCCCTCAGTACGCTAGACTAGATTATCAGTGTCGTATAAAAAAATCAATGTCAAAATCCAGAGTATGCAATAAGAGAATTGAACGAAAATTTGCTCGTATTAAAGAGAACGACGATTACAAGAAAGTCAACATGGTGTCAAGAGGTGGAGACACCAATACAGAGAAGTGTTTGCTTGGTGGAAACTTCAACCACTGTATCCCCACTATATATGCATTATAAGAAGAAAAAGCCTAAGCTACAGAACATGACCAGGGGCGGAGCTAGGTAGGGCCTAGGGGGAATTCATATTTTAAACCCCTTAGTGCAAATTTTGGGTTGCCACTGAACATGACGTAAATAAGCTAGAAATGCAACTTGTGAGTTTTCTTGATTTTACATCTTAATTTCATTTTCTTTGAACTTATGAGTTGCTACCATAGCCAGCTTCACTGGATATTAGCTAAAGACAAGGCATCGAGTATGAAAAACAAAAGCACCAATGCAACAACCACTTAAGGCATAATGCATACGCACGTAAACTTGACCTCAACTGACAAATAAATACTTCAACTTTGAGTATGCACATCTAGACATGACCTTAACTCATCGTCATTGTGTCAGTTGAACACCCCAACATACAAAATGATCATCTAAGACACCTCCAAAATTTATGTGACACGTCAGTGTCGGATGTCCACTGGGGACGAATTGGAGTGTTTGGTTGCCAGGTGAGACCAAGTTTGAGTGTCTAGATGTGCATTTGTTTACTTGTGAGGCTAAGTTTGAGTGTCTGTTTATGTATTATACCAACACTTAATTCGCCAAACAATTGAAAAAATAAATTGTCTTTATTATAGTCTATTGAATTGAAATTACAGATAACACAGAGAAAAGGAAGTGTAATACAGAGAAGAAGAGAAATGAAGGAATACAGAGAACTCTTAACACTAATATGGCTTATCAAACCGTTTATTTATGTAATAATACCTTCATATAGTTCATGTCTAGCATGAACTTTTTCCAGATCCCGCGCATAATTTGCTAAGTTTCCATCCATGTCCTCCCATAGATTCATTTTTGTACAAAAAACGCGATTCAGCAGCTGGTTTAGCTTAAACCTGTACTTTTATAAACGCGACAGAGTCATACCTTGTCTTGTCCTTCTCATTATTCATTAGTGAAAAGATCTCTGTTGGTAAGTAGCATTCCCCTATGGCCCTGGAAGAATTTAAACCACTACGAAAGAACGCAGCTTTACAGGAACATTTATTCAAACATGCGCGTTTACAAGTATTCACATCTGTGTTACTAATATCTGCAGTAAACGCGAAATAGTCCACATCTTCAACTTCCAAAAGTCTGTGTTTCTTTAAGTTGTTACAAGTTAGCTTTTTGGCCTCAGAGCAACCAAGATTAGGCAGCCTAACGTTTATCGGTCTGAAATAGGTAGTTGAAGTAGAGCTTATGGGACAGCTACATTGTCCCATTGTGCAAATGCCATATCTTCCACAGACTGTGGGGTAATTGCACACGCCACGAAAGCCTGTCAAGAGATCATCCACCTCTCCCCATCGATTTTTCCACTCGTACACTTTCAAGTGTCCATTGGACTCGAGTTTCATATACTGAGCAGAGGATGCCGGAGTAATAGAAACCAGAACCAACTCGGTTGTACCACTCGAATTTGTGAAGAGAGTTAAACTTCCATCCAAATACTTAACATAATTGGATCCTCCACTAGGATCCAATCCACCAATAGTCGCGTCAAAGTATGTTTGGGGAGGATTTGACTCTATGAAAGCAACCAAACCATTATCGATAGCAGAGAGGGAAAACAAACCTCCTTTAGTCCAGTTTGTTGTTGAAACACTTGCTGTTAGTTTCATCCCGGATACTAACTTCTGCCCTGGAACCAAAGCATCAGGCGGGTGATCAAACGATTGCCAAACAGTTGCATTCTTCGAATCAAACAGAACAAGATTCCCTTCATCAGTCAAGCTTAAACCAGCAACAGATTTGCCAGCAGTGTTAGTTGACCAAGCCAAAGTACCATCAGCATTTCTAAGCACCAAGTCTCCTTGTGCTGTAAGTTGCAAAGTAGAATTGATCTTAACCGGATTGTTCCGGTTAGCAGACCAAACAACTTGTGGGAATCCAATTGCGGGAGAAGTAATTTGGGACGCACTATTAGTTTGCACAATGAAAATGGCAAAGAGGTAAGTATCACAATTGCCATTACAGTAGAAACCACAAGCATATTTTGGACCAAAAGTTCCTCTGAGTAGTATAGCCCTTACTCTTGAGCCATCAGTGAAATCCACTGAATGGGGTGCAGAAACACTATTGATCCAAGTTGTAGAAAGATTTGCAGTGGGGTAATCGAAACGTTGGCCCGATATCAGATAACAAGAACAACAAAGAAGAATGAAGGCAAAAGGAAAAATATTGCATACAGCCATTAAGAACACTGAATGAAGATGATTTAAAGTTTAACACAAGGCAAAGTGCCTTTGATGAATTGCATTTTCTAGTGCAAAATGCAGAATCTATATATAGTATGATCAAGACAGCAGCAAGCACCTAGTTTTCACAAATTAGATAACATTGAAATTGACTAGTAAAACTCAAGCCAGCTGGTAGTTTGTTGTATAGAATTCAAGTTGTCTTTGTCAATGCTATATATGGCATGTAAAAAAGAATATATTGCTACATGATGATCTTTGACTATTATTTTAAAAAGGGAAAAAGTTCAAATATGTCATTGAACTTTGAAAAAAGGCTCATTTATGTCATCCATTGAAAGTTTGGCTCATTTATGTCATTTCCATTTGAGAAAAGGTCCATCCATGCCAGTATTTGTTTTCAGCTAACAAACAATGGCTAACGGCATGGATGAGCCTTTTCTGCACAAATGAGCAGAACTTTTAACGGATAGCATAGATAACTCTTTTCTCAAAGTCCGATAGCATATTTAAGCATTTCTCTTTTAAAAATGAGCCTAGTTGAAATTTTGGCTTTTGGTATATTAAAATATTCACCGTTTACTTGTCTTACTATACAACATTCTGTAACTTGGACAAGCAATTAACAAGTCAAAGAATCCTACAATAAAAATGGTATTTGACCGATTTATTCGCTCAAACCATTGACCATGAATTCTATGTTCTACTTAGTCTCTCTTCTATTGTATTTTCATAGTAGATCGTTCGATCTGATTTTACTCATGAGAGTAGCATAATTTCTATAAAACGTGTATTTTAAATATGACGATTAGTTCCTTGCTTCAAACGCAAGTAGATTGAACATGTTATGTCAATAATGTTTGAATCATTGGTGTCATTGACTGTGCCAACTCCAAATGAAAATAAGCAACTCCAACCAGCTTTCTGAATGTATCTGTGGTGTATGTTACATAATATATGGTTTATGATCGAGAGCAGAGAGCTTCATCAAGTCAATATCAATAGAAAGACATGCGAGGTCTCTAAATGAACGATGTTTTCTTCAATATCTCATAATATTATTTATGTCATGATAAAGAAACATTGACAGGATACAAGAGATCAGTTGACAAACTTTCTTGAATCAAAGCAAAAACTCATCTAAAATACAATGGCAAACCTGTTTTACAAGTAAACTAAAGATCTATAATCGACTCGTACTAAGATCATATTACAACGAGGAGGAGATAGACCTCGAAAAACACTTGAATAAATGTGGATGAAAATTTCATATAGAGATACAAGAACAATGTCGAAAATTTGTCCAACAAAAATAGGCCCCTTGGGGTTTATGTATGGAAACTGATCAATCTTTTTTACCAACAATAATCGATGCTGCCTCTTTCGTTCTATCTGGTATTAATTCAAAAATGGCAACTCATCCTCTCTTGAAAACATCAGCATTGCCAGCAATCATATCACAATCAAACAGCTGTCGGTCAAATCTACACATAATGCAGACTACAAGTTATCTTACATCGGCTCGTAAGCCTCTATGATCTATCCATAGTTTATCAGTATAACAAGCATTGATGAAAGTTGAGCAAGTACATAAAAAGAAACAAAGCAGCTAGGATTTGTATCCAATTTCCTCCACACCAACTATTGTCTATTATGGTATGTCTTGAGAGACAAGAAAGGATAGATGTAGTTCACAGAAAATAAAAAATGTTCTCTTACTACATCACTTATACTAAAATGAAAAATTAACAATCAGGCTGATCAAAACGGGGGCCTCATTTGTTTTATTAAGACTTAGATGTCTCAATCTGAATATACATTTAGATATGAAGATGTTGCATTAAGATCTGGATACCAAATAATTAATACGGTTTGTTTTCTCAACATTTGAATGTATAAAACTTGTATTTATTCAAAAATTAGTAGATACAGAATTCAAATAACATACCAATTAATCTAATTACTATATCAACAAAACATTTTTAAAATTATATGATGGTTGGTGGTGGTGATGGCCAACGGTGGCAGGTTGTGGGTGCCGACAGGAGATGATGTTAGTTGATGGTGTTGGTTGTGGGTAATAGATAAAGGTGATGGTGGCCGGTAGTAGTGGTTAACATTGGTATTGGTGGCTGATAATAATGGTGGATGATAGTGATAGTTAATGGTAGGGATGAATGATAAACAAAAAAGAGAATAATATTATATTGAAGTTCTATGACAATGAAAAGCAATTCCTCCGTCATATGCAACATTCAAAATGCATCAGAGCCTTATAATTAAGAAGCTTACTAGGTTCGCAAATGCAGATAAAGTGATATTAGAACTTCAAGGACCATCATCTTGATCTTCCAATTCTTCAAGAATAACATACTTTGCAGCTCCATTTTGCGTTGAGGATCGTGAAATTTCATCTTCACTTGGATTACCTTTCTGTAATTTGTCATACCTGAGAAGAAGCGGAAAACAAATTTAATACCTAGCAAAAACCATCCAACACTTCAAATCTTTTTATAATTTTCATGACAACCCTATACTATTAGCGATTTGCAAGACCAGTTATTAACAAGTACAGTTTAACTGGATGCTGTCGCTCAAGTGAAATACATCACCGACATGTTTCTTGTAAGACCCTGGCCATGCTATGAAAGAAATATTGAAGAGCTTGTACAAATACTAGATAAGTTGAAAGTAAATGCAAAGCGGTGTCCGAAAATTAAAGGATGACATCAACAGTAGGTTGTTAAAGAGAATATTTATCTAATCTCAACAGCAGTTGGGAGACAATAATCACAAGATAACTTCCTGCAAAAATATGAGAGCTCAAATACTTACTTGTACCAATTAAACAAACTCACACCAAGCATTATAGTCATGAGACCGACCCCTTTCATCCAGGTAAACTTATCATGGAAGTAAAACACAGCAACCTGAAAATGCCACCGACATAATTGCCAATTAGTTTCAGAAACTGAAGCAACAACAGATTCCAAAACAGAGAAACTTTTCAACTAGTGGAAACTGAATATATATCAGTTTAATTCGATTGAAGATACACAGTGGCTTGAAGTGAAGATATCTAGGAAAATGAAGTCTCTGAGCAATAAAAGCATTTGTAGCGGAAAAATTGCAGTTGCATCCGACATAACCACTCACGGGACATGGGGAAGAAATTTCCAGGCTTTTTAATTAACAATCCTAATGTTCATTGAGAAAAAACAACTAACAAATTCCATAGAGTAAACTGCTATCAGAGAACTGATGAAATTTGAATAACTAAACCAGTATTACTTGTATGCTCTTTTTTCTTTGATCAGTCAGTACATTACTTTACTTAAGAAAGAGATATAGATAACTTGGTTTTTAGATTATACCACGATAGTGACAGCCTCCTTTACGACTCCCGCTATTGTCACTGTTACTGCACTAGTAACAGAGACAAGAATATATTCCGTCAACACCTGGAAAAAAAGCAGAGAAAGAAAATTATTTGTACTACGTGCATGGAAGGTTTATCTAATTTGTTTATTGCTATTAGATATTATAGTATTTAGTAGACAACCACTTTCTGCAGACGAAAAAGAGCCAGCAAAGAAATCTGCCACTAGAATGTTGAATAATCAACAATTTGAACTTATTGACGTTGAGTTAGATACATGCATACCATAAAGAAAGCCAAGGTTCCACCAAAAAGCATCAGCAAACAACTTCTAGTTATGTGCCATGAGCTATCGAAGTAACTGCTACTTCCAAACTCTTGCCATGGATCAAAAATAAGAGACAGCATAGCAGTTGAAAGAGCCATTACTGGAGTAACGTAGCTCATTAGTGTGAGTGGATTTTTTAAACCTGAAAAAAACCGAAGCAAGTGCTGTCATATACAACGTATGTACAAGCTACATGGTTAATATTTCAAAGGACATGTTTCACTATATTAAATTCCAACTAGCTATTTTACTTAAAAGTAAACATGACTTTGTCAGAAAGAAACACAAAGGATATACTCCCTATGTTAAGAATGAAAAAAGTATTTTTGAAATTTGTGGTCTAAAACAAACCATAGATATTTGTGTGGCTATATATTACCTTATCAAGGATCAAAATGAGAAGTTTAAAGTTAAATTGATACTAAATATAGAAAAGAGACATTTTTGGGGGGATTGACTAAAAAGCAGAAAGGGTCACATAAATTAAGACAGAAGGAGTGTTCGGGAATCGTGCAACTCAAAGAATGCCTTATAGATTCGATGAGTAGAAAATTGCTCTTTGTACTCAGAGAGAGTACTCACTTTTATCTGGCTTAACATTTTAATAACCCCAATGTACTACTTATTTTTGTTTACAGTTCCCATAAGTGCCGAGAAAAAGACTAAGCACTTCGTGCATTTCTTGGAAAGGTGAGTGGATGGGGCATCAATAGACCACTACATTAGTTTGAACTTTCTCACAAGCTTATGAAATGCTCTTATGGGATTGGGCAAACTGTAGATCAAAACATTTTTTCTGACAGGAAATTTGTTGCTTTCCTCCAAGAATTAAGGCCTTGTACATAAGGTTGTAAAAGTCAGAGGAACCTTTAACGAAGTAGTATGGACATGGTCTTGGAACCGAAACAACTTGTCTAACTCCTGCGGCAATACGAGACAACCACTTTGTTATCGCATAAGACACCGGATGTGAGCCTCAATTTCATCCATGTACCAATACGATATCTAACATCATCATTAATCTCCCCATTTCCTTGGATTATTGACTCAAAATACTTGAAACTTCCTCTCTTGGTTATGACTTGTGTATCAATCCTCACTTCCACATCTGACACGTGACATGTGTCAATGAACTTGCTCTCTAAGTACTATGTCAAATTTTAAGGAGCTTCATGCGCTCAAATTCGACTGAAAGTAATGTGTTTTGCCATGTCATCTTGAGGGGTCATGAGAAAGTTCTGCCAAAAAGAGGTGTCTAACTGATCACTGAATAGTTAAGGTGTATACTTAGGTGTACACTTGGCAGTTGGTGGCAAGTTTAAGAGGCTATCCATGAATTCCACCTGCAATAAATGTTGCCTACCAGACTATCCAAACATAAAATTGATTAACTATCAAATTTGGCCAGACTAGGGTTAAAACAAAATCTGACAAAACAAAAATAATAAATAAAATACTTTTTAGGGGAATCCAAAACTAGGTAAAATGAAGAACTGAGGCACCAACATTCAATCATCCACCAACAGTATTAATTAACAGAAATACTCTATGAATAAATTCATTTTCAGAGCTTTGAAAGTTTGCTATAATTTGCTGAAAGTCCTTACCGTAGATTTCTTTCTTTATGACAGTTTTTTGACAGCGCACACCCGTTGGATGGAGTACAGGAGAATGAACACAAAATAGACGAAGTGAGCACAAGTATGATGATGAAAATACTTAAAAACAAACTCAGTTTTAACAATTTCTGTAATCCTACCTGCAGAAGTATCTGAGTCATAGTCCAGCGGAACCCAGACATAACAGCAGCTAGCATAACAAAGATAAACCCCCAAAACTCAAACTCCGTTTCCTTTGCAACTGTATTGTCAATCAATAAAGGTCAGATGTGCTTATTGAACATATATCCGTCTACAGACAACAGAATTAGTCACAACATATTAAAGTTAGCTAGGCACTCAAAAAACTGAAAATAACAAGGTTAAGAAAATGGACAGAGATAGTTTTGAAGAGAACCACAAACTACTTCGGCATTTTCTAATACACTCATCTATGCTACGTGAGTTCCATTTTTCTCGGTTTCTTTTATCTACATTCAATGTCTATACTATTGATTAATAAGTCATGGCATTTCTCTAAAATTACTCTTTTCATCTCCCTTTTTTTTAATAACTATGGTGTCCAGACTAGTTGGCATGCATCTCGGCTATTCCACCTACTACCTCTCACCAACACAACTACCAAGTAACTCAACTCTCTAAGGGGCAAATACAAAGAAATCACCAAGTATTTTTGCTTCTACTGCAATTTAAACCTGGGTCTCCAAGGTTTGCACCCACTTTATTGACCACTAGGTCACACCCTTAGGTGCAATTACTCTTTTCATCTCATTTGTTACGATTTTTTCTACTCTTTGCATTAATGGTTCTAGAAGTGCTCCTTCCAATTGATTTCACCCTTGCAGAATTAGAAGAAAAACTGTGAAATGCGAATGGTTTAAAACTATTTCTTCACACTACCTGGTGGAGCCACTACCCTATCACTATCATCAGCATTTTTAATACTTGTGTTATTGTACATTTCCTTTCTTGTTCAAAATAGTATCCATCTCAACTTTCTCATTCCAGCGAGTATTTGTATAAATGTATATTTTCAGCCACCTTATAGTTGAAAAGAGAATGTGTCATGAAAAAAAAGAAAAGTAAAGAGGATAGAAAATCAGATTATTAGGTATGAAATAGCAATTCTAGAAATTCGAGCCCCAAAATATTCCTTTCTTAATTTTAAGAAAGTAAAAACTTACTTATAAAAAGTATGATTTTTAAAGGCTACAGCCGAGACAATGGAGAAATGTAATTGAAACAAATGGAATTCTTATCAAGTCCAGCACATTTCGGTCCCATCCTTGTTATATTTGAACATAAAATGATAGTCATGTATAGATCATGATGATTAAAAGGAGGATGGGAAACAACAAGTCTGAAAGACATGTAGCTCAAAGCACTACTTTTACCAGAGTACAAAATGAGAATTATGAATGTCCTTTAAGTCGGATTACCTACGCAAGGACAAGCTACCTAGCATGTGCATAACTGATATTACGCAAGAATAAAATAAAAAATACAAGAAACAACAAAAGCGATATGCTAATAAGTGTATAGGATACCTGTTAATAATACCCCAATAGAAATAATCAACATGATCCCTAGCAGCTTCAAACTTGGAGACTCCAACCTTTCAAAAAAAAGCTGAGGTTAAAAACAAGGCAGTAGACCAAATATATTCAAATAAGAACTCATTTCTAAGAGACAGCAAGTGAAATCATTCATGAGAGATGGATGATAAATTTAATCCTTGAAGGGTCAAGTATGCAATGGACGGGAAAAAAGCTTCCTTTCCCAGTATGTGTACCACTAAAGAGGGACTAATTGAAAATCAATAAGTGATGGTTGTATCCTGCTTCCTTTGAAGGTCATGGAGACTGAGCTTTAAAGATGGACTACATAGATTTTTTCTACCTGGATAAGAAAAGGTCCTTCAAAAGATTGAAGAGTCCTTATATGCCAAAATGGCTACTCCTTCCATTATATATATGGCAGAGTTTTTGTTATGCAGAGTTTAAGAGAGAGACAGACTTCTGGCACATACCAAAATTACCCTTAGAAATTATTGTCTTATACAAGTCATAAATAGATTTTTTCTACCTGGATAAGAAAAGGTCCTTCAAAAGATTGAAGAGTCCTTATATGCCAAAATGGCTACTCCTTCCATTACATATATGGCAGAGTTTTTGTTATGCAGAGTTTAAGAGAGAAAGACAGACTTCTGGCACATACCAAAATTACCCTTAGAAATTATTGTCTTATACAAGTCATAAAGCAGGTAAAATGAAAAATTAAATGTGTATAATACAAGTCATTAGCTGCAAATTTTTTATTTTACCTGCAATTACCCTTTAAAAGAGTATAATTGCAGGTAAAATGAAAAATTTACAGCTAAAACGCGCTTCGAAATATAGAAATGTGGCATTCCTTTAAAGCAGACTAAAAAAAAGGGAGTGTCAATTAAGACAGAGGGAGTAGTTACCATACACATTGACAAATAATTCAACAGGACATGCATCTACTACATATAGTAAAGACTCAATGAGAAATAGAGCAATGATTAAAAGAAGTACCTGAAAGCAAAAGCGAAGAGTAGGAGAAAGATCGGTGCTGCAGATTTGCACTGCAATGATAAACTTGTGTTTAGGAGTCAAGAATTTATGGAGGAAAATGAAGGAAACTAGAGGATTATTCTTTTTTACGAGTAATAGTTGAAGATCGTTTCACTCACTCTCCTTTCAAGTCTTAGAAAATTATTGTTATTGGGTTGCAATCTCACAAATTGTTGTTAAAATTTCAGGAGTAAGTGCTTCTACAGACCTAAAGGAATGCTGGGTTGTGAGAATCCTTTTTGAGTTTGCCCAGTGACTTAATTTTCTTAATAAATCTGTTGACCATATTGATTGGTATATTAAAACTTACAGGGAGAACGAATACAAACCATAGTAGCAAATGTCACTGATATGAAAACAAGGGATGCATTGCTGAGGTTGACATCCATTGCCGTACTGAGAGCTGTGGGAACAACTGTGAAAGGCAAAGGCCATCTGTAGCATTAGTTGTCAGAAAAGTTAATAAAAATTGGCAGGGAACTATTGGAGGCCAATATCTATAAATTCTCTAGACTTCACAAAACAGGTGCAAATAAAGGGCAAAAGATTGAATGTCTCCAATAAGCGAAGAACAAGTAGTGAAACTTTAAGTAGATGAGACAAATTGAACAATCATTGAAGTTCAGTTGATACAATAATTACCAATATCTCAGGATTGCAATACAAACATCTGAATGAAATATCTGTAGTTTTGACCAAAAAGTTACTAAAAAGCAGAAAGATTGTGTTCCTATCAGCTTATCAAGGTATATACATAAAATTATAAGCGAAGGTGTTGAATGGAGATTGAAAAAATTTCATCAGGGAACTAGTCTGAGTTGCCAAAATGCCTTTGCACAGGGAACGAAATCATAGATGACTCATTAATTGCAAATGAGTACTTGAGACAGAATCAGAAATGAGCAGAATAGTGTGCAAGTTCGACTCAGAGAAAGCATACAGCCATGAAATTTGGTCTTTCCTCTGAATATAATGAAGGATATGGGCTTTGACAATAGATGAATTGAGTGGCTAAACTTCTGAAATTCTTCAGCCAGATAGCTATTATAATCAATGATCGCTCAGAAGGTTACTGTCTCATTTGTTGATTATACGCTATCGTTTGTATTGGCTGTTATGTTTTATTTATATCTCTCTTGTCACTTAGATTTGTTGTTCTTGAGCTGAGGGTCTCCCGGAAACAGCCTCTCTACCTCCACGAGGTAGTGGCAAGGTCTGCGTACAATTTACCCTCCCCAGACCCCACCTAGTGGGATCTCACTGGGCATGTTGTTGTTGTTGTTGTTGTTGATCGCTCAGAAGGTTCAATTGAGCTGGAGTGACCCCCGTCATATTTTTCTATAGTTGAAGTTTGTGATCATCCCATCTAAAAGATTAAGTTGTTTGAGAGAATACAATTTAGATTACTTAATTATATCTTCAACACTCCCCCTCACGTGTTAATCGGACCAAGCACATGAAATTTTATTAATAATGGTGGCAGTGAGATTACACTGGTGTTTTTTTAGTTTTTTGATCTTTGATTCCGGCTATCACTGGTGCTTTTTTTGTGCTCCGATTATTGCATTATTTTGTTGTCGTTACTGTTCTTTCTCTTGTTTGTTGTGTATTACACTCCATTTCACATTATTTTGTTGTTGTTATTGCTTCCATATCTGTAGCTCTTTTTCAAATGTTTGGCAGGCTTTATTTAAGCTAAGGGTCTATCGGAAACAGTTTCTCTATCTCTATGAAGTAGAGGTAAGGTCTTCATACACTCTACCCTCCCAGACCCCACATATGGGATGACACTAGGTATGTTGTTGTTGTCGCAAAGGTGGCGGTGAGACTCGAACCAAGGACTTCTAGATGCTCTGTACACGCTCCAGTTGGCCGGCTTGGGTAAGCCTCACCTCATGCATTAGATTTTGAGGTCGAATTAAGTCCAAAGTCATTTGCTTATCATGGCATCAAAGCCAGACCATCTCAATTATTGGTTTACCCTATGACCTATGTTACCCCCCCACCCCATGTTATATTGTCCACAATCCAGATGTTCGGTAGGGAGCATTGAAAGTTTCACATCGGCTATGGATGGGGTATTTGAACTCTTTTTATATGGCAGTCCTGGGCAATCCTGACTTCATGATCTAGCTTTTGGGATTGAATTAGGTCAAGTTCCATTTTCTTATCACTTATCTGTACTAGTAATAGTAATGAAAAGATAAGTCAGATACCAAAGGTATCAACAGATAAAAATGGATTTCTATATTTAAAGTAGGACTGATGCTGGAAATGTAGCTATAGTGTCTCATGTTCTAGTTATTGATGAGATGTTGATCTTCTAATGGGGACAAAAGGAGCAATTGTGATTTTAGGAGTTGTATTAGTTATCGCAGATATGGCTAAGGCTTCCTGATCCTCGGGAATAAAGTGAGGAACATTCAACCTGTTGAAGTTGTGTGACCATTTCATTTAAAACTTGTCAGAGAGAGCAAATATGTTTCAACACACAAAATCGGCTTTGGGTGCCGTTAATTCATGTAGGCCGCAAAAATTCTTTATTTGTTTATGTGTCCGAGTTCGATTCCCATTGCAGGCATTTTAATAATCGTTTTTCTTATTAAAAATATATGTTTTCAACAAAACTTCTCACGTGGGGGTCGCAGAAACTCTTTTTGACAATTGATGGTGGTGAGACCCGAATCCAGGACCTCGGCTGCTTTAATACCATGTTGAAGTGTGCAATAATCTTATCTAAAAGCTTAAATTGTTAGATAGAATACACGTTTGTGTATTTTATTATATATTCAACATGCCCCCTTACTTGAGGCTTGATTCTTTTTTATGAATCAAGCACATGGAAATTCTTTTTGATAAAAGATAGCAGTAAGATTCGAACCCAAGACATGTACTTTCTATAATATCATGTTGAAGGGTGTAACCATTTCATCTAAATGCTTATAATTAGTTTCATTATAAGTCTTGGACAATCCCCACATTATGAGCTAACTTTTGCAGTTGAGTTATGCACCAAGGTCATTTCTTATCATCCGTATCAAAGTCAGACTCGTCTAAAGGAGGTCATCAGCAAGAGAGGCCTGAAGAAACCAAAGCAGCCTAAAGTCCTACGAAATGTTATAATCGTGCATTGTATGGATAGGGTGGAAGGAGAGGAACTCTAGGTTCATACTATAAAGCTTAGGTGTTAACCATCTTTATCTTTTTGAGGTCCATGATAGATGTAAGTTAGTCTGACACTTTGTTGGACTTTATTGACTCCTTAGATCATAGATAATCGCTACTAGTCATTCGACATTGTACGAATCTCAGCACTCATTTCCTGTTGTTTTTACAACTAAAATTTAAAAAGAAAATGTGGGGTTGTGCTAAGTGGCTTGCTAGTTGAAGCCGTAAGTGAAAAAGGTGTACTAACTGGGAACATAGAACTATGCAAGGATCATTTTTTTGAGAAAGGTGACAGAACTATGCAAGGATCAGGCAGTTTGTCTTCCCAATAACGAACCTTACATGCAAACTTTACAAGAAAAGAAGTGTACCCAATAAAGTACCCTTGGGTTACAATCTCCTGCTTATAAATTGTCATACAACTCTCAAATATTTCAATATTTCTACCTAACCTACTCTGGTCTCTGTTTCTCTTCTGATTTCTTTCCAAAGGAACTGAAGGTCAGAGCAGTTCCTTGCATCTAGAGCTATGAACAGTCTGTTGAAAACCCATAATAACGCATGAAACAAATATAACCTGTATCTCAGTGTAGCTTAAAGAAAAAGGATATGACAAATTGACAAACATAGTTACCTCTCAAAAAATAATCTCTCCAAGTCATCTTTACAGTGGGTTGAAATTTTCGGGACCAGAACCAAGTAATGCCTTTGGACAAAATGGCTTGCATTGCAAAGTGGAATGTATTCATCAGTAAAGGAGCAGGGAATCTCCCTAGATGATCCCCTAGAAGAGTTTTATTATACCTAGACCAGATGAATGCATGATAAGAACCAACGTGTCCAAAGCTTCAATACGGATGAGAGAAAACAAATCACTTAGTAAAATCATAAGCTCATGACCAAGTAGACTTACAATGTCAAGAATGTACTGAATATGTACCATACAAGGACTAAGAACAGTGTCTTCAGCACATCAGCTACGGAAACAACATTCTTTGACTTTGTTTGTGATGCATCGTGGTGGTCCAGATGAGCAGATCCTTCCCCGTGCACATTTGAATATGTTTGATTACTTCTAGAACCGTTCTCCACATCAAACGGAACATATCTATCTTTTCCATTTGCAGTAGATGCAACAGCCAAATCACCACCACCCTTCATCCTCGGCTTAAAGTTGTAATTTTGTGTATCTACGTCTACAGATCCATTTCCTATACCTATTTGATTCACCAGAGGCAGTTCAAAGTCAAAGTCGTCAGTGAGTGTACCAGCATTCCCTAGTTCAGCCGAATGGATGGTGTCATTATCATCACACCAGCCCGAGAAAGAAGGCGCCCTACGAAAGTTGTCACTTGCACTCTGTTTAACCTTCTCTATAGTCAATTCACTCTCTAACATCTCCTTTTTCCTCCACAATCAAAACCATCTTCCTCCCATTGACAACCAAGCTTATCCGCCTAGTCGTCTATATGGGCTTTATATTTCCAATTATCTTGACCAGACTAATTGTAGTGAACCCTTTAGAACTTCAAATTGACACTATTATTTCTGATAAACACGCCTAATAAGCAATTGAAACCAGCACTGAGCTCCCGAATCCAATTAACTAGTGACCAAAATAAGTTCAACAATCTGCATTAAAGCAACTTAAAATTTCACTCAAATCTCACAATCTCACAAAAAGAAACAGTAAAAATCACAACTTAGAATCCAATCGAATCAAATTTTCAAGAAAAGGGGGAAAAACAAAAGAACCCCATTTCTATAGCAGGTTGAAAAAACCCCAAAAGAAGGTTGAATCAATCAAAAAGAGTAAATGCTATTGAAGAATCAAGAAAGCAACTACTAAAAGCATTGAGAAAAGATAAACCAAAACTGAGATGAGCTTCACTGGTGGGCAAAATAAGTTCAACAATCTGCATTATAGCAACTTGAAATTTAACTCAAATCCAAATACAAGAATTAAGGAAATCTGCCAAAATTTCACAAAAAGAAACAATAAAAATCACAACATTTGAATCCTATTGAATCAAATTTTCAAGAAAAGGGGAAAGCAAAAGAGCCCCATTTCTATATCAGGTTGAAAAAACCCCCCAAAAGAAGGTTGAATCAATCAAAAAGAGTAAATACAATTGAACAATCAAGAAAGCAACAACTAAAAGCATTGAGAAAAGATAGACTAAAACTGAGCTGAGCTTCACTGGTGGCCAAAACAAGTTCAACAATCAGCATTATAGCAACTTGATATCCAACTCAAATCCCAAAACAACAATTAAGGAAATCTCCCAAAATCTAACCCAAAAAATAACAATAAAAATCACAACTTTGAATTCTATGGAATCAAATTTTCAACAAATGAGGGAAAACAAAAGAACCCCATTTCTATTACAGGTCTGTAGATTCGAAAAAACCCCAAAAGAAGGTTGAATCAATCAATAAGAGTAAATGCAATTGAACAATCAAGAAAGCAACAACTAAAAGCATTGATAAAAGATAAAATTAAAACTGACCTGAGCTTGTTTGAGTTAATAGATTCAAATGGTGTAGAAGAGAACAAAGCATAGAAGATCTGATCTACGAATTCCTTTGAGTTTAAAGAAAGAAAAAAAAAAGTGTTTGGTTTAAGGGGTTATTCTTGTCGCCTGTTACGGTAAGGTAAAATGGAAGGAAAATCAACTAATGCCGACAGTTTACAATTGGTTGAATTTTTTTATACTTTAATAAGCTGGAAAATGTTTTTAAAAACTCTCTTTATACTTATCAATTTATTTATTTTAGACTTGTCGTAGAATTTTAAAAATAAGTATTTTTATTGAGGAGGTGTGAGAGATTGGATTAATAGTTACACAGAGAGGTAGAGACTGATCGAAAAAGCACTGAAAAGAGATTATTAGACAGAATACAACGCAGCTTCAAATTATCGAGGAGATGATCTTAGATAGGAGGGTGTCGAGGTTATCAGGATAGAAGTTTAGTTGTATTTTTGTGGTGTTTTTTTTTTTGCTTTTGATTTCACCATCACCTAGCTTGTTGTTGATTGTGTTTAGGTTAGTGCATCATTCTATAGCTATTGTTATTTCTTTATGAGTTGTTTTGTTTTTCCACCGTCGTTAAAATTTCACAAATGGGATCTGTCTTTTTACATATCTATTTTGATATGTTGTACTCGAGTAGAGGGTCCTTCGGACATAACTTCTTTACCTCCACGAGGTAAGGGTACAATTGGTATACACTATACATTTTACAAACCTCATTTACAAAATTTCATTGAAATCGTTATTAACATTGTTGTTTGATCAGACAACGTTTTAGATAAAGAAAGATGACGTTAAATGGTATCTAATAAATGTGAAGTGGGGATGATACCCTTAACTAGTCGTCAAATAAGGAAATTTGACATTTTTTTTGAGATTGACTATCAAAAAAATTGTCACATAAATTGAGATAATTAATAAAAAATTTGACATGTATAATCTCAAATTAAAAGTATATATAACATATCATGATGTATTTTAATCTTGTGATCTTTAATATAATATATAAAAATTAAAATTAAAATTAAAAAATTGTAATAAAAAATAATTTTTTTAAAAACTGACTAACACAAAAAATAAGATAAATAAATTAAAATAAAGTATTGGTAAAGTAAGATATGATTGGCAGTGGGATTTATTAATACCAGATTTTTAGGTTGCTAGATCTCTACTTCTTCCACGAGATCTCTAGTTGTGTGACTAAGACGTGCCAACACCTGTTCGTTAGGGTGGCATGGTTGAAAATTTCGATTTTTTTGTTTACGTAATTATTATATGATATTTAGCAATGAATATAGATATATTATTTTTAATAAATAAAAAAATAGTTGAGTGAAATTTTATGGTGTTGTAATCAAATAATAAAGTTTAACCTATATAATAAAGTTCGAGAAAAGTCTAAAATAGTCTCTTATTTGTGGATTATGACTTAAAGCTATTCTTTTGTTTCTATATGGAGCACTAATAGTTCCTTATGTTTGCATTATTAGAGCAATTTTGGTCCTCTTTCAAATTTTTGCCTATTTTTTAACAATGATTTTGTCCACAAATTTATTTATGGAATGTTTCATCGTATTTTTATATATTTAGTAAAAATAATTACTATATGTGAGAGAAGGTGAGAAGAAGAACACCTTATTTTTTTTCGTAGAAATATTATTATAGCTAAACTAAAAACATATCTTTGATTGTATGAACTACATCGATTTATTACTGACATATGACATTGAAAGAAAAGAAAATTTTGTACTTGTACAACGTCATATGTCAACGATAAATTGATACAGTTTGACAAGCAGATGTAGATTCTTAGCTAGCGTTTGGCCATAAATTTTCAAATATTCTTGGCAAATATTATTTGGGTGAAATTTCACCATGTGTTTGGCCATAGTATTTGGGAAACATATTTCACTTTTTTAGAAAAATATGATTTATACCTACAAGTTTTGAAAACTATCAAAACTAACCATAAGTTTATATTACAAAGTCAATTGGATCTTCGTTGCAACAAATAACAAGTAGTGTCCATGACGCTGGAGCAATGTGGTAGTTTGAAGTGAGTGCAATAATCATCATTTCATACATAGTGAAGTAGACAAAGCACATGACTTTGTTACCCTGAGCCGATTGTTCATCATTTTCATCAACAACCATATCATCACTTTCATATTCACTGAATATTTCATCACTACTTTGGTGTTCACGTAAAAAATTATGTAATACAATGCAAACAACTACTATAGAAGGTGTTTTTGTAAAAGATAAAAGTTTGATGTAAAATTTCAATTTTTAAAAGATCCCAAATAATGAGATTTGGCCCAAATACTAGAAAAAACTAGTATTTGAAAATTTGGGATATTTGCCAAACAATGACAAATTGTATGGACAAACATTATGTGCCAAATTTCCTCCCAAATATTACTTGGAAAATCTATGGCCAAATGGGTCCTTAATTTAGTTTCAATAATATTTCTACTGAATAGAATAAATTGTTCTTTCCTTACCTTCTCTTACATGGAGTTATTATTATTTTTAAATATATAAAAAGACGATTGAACATTTCAAACATAAAATTCCTTACAAAAGCAATGTTAAAAATAGGTAAAATTTGGGAGAGGACTAAAAGTGCATCAATATTAGTCTAGAGCTGTTAATATGGCCTAGCCCACCCCATCCGGGCTAACCCATACATGCTTTGACATTTTACGGGTCAGGCCAGGCTAGCCCATTTTTGGTGTGGGCCAGAAAACGGTCGGTCCAACCTACAAGTACGTGGGCTACAGGCTTGCCGGGCCAGCCCACTTTTTAAAAAGTTATACATTTTTTTTTATAATTATTAAATTAAATTATAAATTATAATTTAAAAATATTATCATAAATATCGACAAAACAATATTACATGGTGTTAATGTTACTATTTGTTAATCAAATCCACAAATAAAATTATCTTTATAATATTTAATAAGTTTTTCTTCAAGTAAAAGTATAAATATCTTATTAACCTAACTATTTTGCAATGATCACAATAAACAAAAAATATGACAATATTCCAACCATAAAAAAGTAAAAAATAAACTCTTTAAAAAATCATGAAACTTATAGCGTATCTAACACTTCATGAAACGTATGGCGTATCTAACACTTCATAATCATCTTCATCAAACATATCTGAATCAACTTGTGGGAAGGTTGTCTTAACATCTTCATTTTCATCTGCAATTTATATGCGGTTTCAATTAATTAAATATTAAAAAATAACTAAACTGAGAATTATAATATTTAAAAGTACACAAAAATATATTACCAGTTTGAGAAAAACCATGTAACCAATTTCGAGTAGCAACAAGTGTTTGGACATTTTCATGGTGAATGCAACTTCTATACTTAGTGATTTCCTAAAAAACTTTAAATAGATTTTGAATTTGGATCTCTTTAATTTAAATTTTAATATTATATTATATTTTTAATTAATTTTTATTGGCCCACGGGCCGGCCCTACCTATATTTCTCAAGCCCCACAAATCAGCAGACTTATTCAGGCCGGGCTAAAAAGCCCTT
>JAJOOH010020591.1:0-34318 GCA_029582605.1 Solanum gracilifrons | reverse complement strand
TCCTTCTCCTTCTCCTCCTCCTTCTCCTCCTCCTCCTCCTCCTCCTCCTCCTCCTCCTCCTCCTCCTTCTTCTTCTTCTTCTTCTTCTTCATTGAGAGAGGATTTCTTAGAGAGAATTCAGGTTCTTTTTTGTGGGTTTAGAATAGTGATTTGGAATCACTAAATTAATGGTCTAAAGTATTTATATAGGTTTCCAAAGTAAGGTGAAAACGGCAAAAACGGCATCGCTTAACCCCTAATTAATTCCGAAAAGTTCCACTAAGTCATCACTTAACCGCTTGAAACATGATCACTGCCTCACCCATGAGACCACGCCAATGTGCCGTTGGTGGACCCATGGGGTGTGCTGGTCATCTGTGGGTGGTTGTTTTGCAACCAGTTTGTTGGACCCTGAACCACGACCCCTCACCCAGGGGTGTGGATCATCCTACGGGGCGTGGGTCCCTTTCGTGAGTTCACTGCCTTGGGCAACTTTCTTGGGTTGTTTTTTCTAGTGTCCTCCTCAAGGACCCTTGGTTGGTCCTTGGGGAGTCATGCCTTGACGTTCTAACCCCAAAACCTCTATTCTACTACGGGAAGGTAAATTTAAAACTCTAACCCTAACATCAAACTCTAGTTTAGCCTACTAGTTTCCGGTGTGTTACGAAAAATGAGGGACTACAGACATTTAAGAAAAGTTTCCCTTCTTTCATACTCTAAATCGTGCATTTCAGCTAAAAGAGAGTTGTGTTTTCTTCCCTAAGCCTTGTTTCAGCTGAGATACTTATGAAGAGGTATGATTAGATCTTGGGTAGTATTTTCACCAGAAGATGTAGCCTGAGTTACGAGATTATGAGCAGTAGTAGTTGATACGCTCGAATTACACCTCCCTAAAGAAGCATAAGTGATCGTTATCAAGTAAAGAACCCAACTTGTAGGTCGGGGTCAATCCCACGAGGAATATGGTTTAGACTTAACTTTAACCCACTATTATATTCGTTTAGTCATCATACTTCCAAAACAAGTAATTAAAGGAGGGGGGGCGGGGGGGGTTTGTGAAACAAATTCTGGAAATTATGTGAAAAATCAATAAACAAGATTCAAGCTTTAGGTGTTATCAAGATGAGAGAGAAACTAGGGTGTACGTGTTCCCCACAAGGTCATAACACAGTAATCCTAGTAATAGTAATTCTTTCCTAGTGTATTACATGCAAAGTGATAAGTTAGGTATCTCTGATTCCTTAATCCGAAAACTAGAGAATTTCACCCCGCACCTTGGTCTGGCTACGTGTGTATAATTTACTAACCCTTACCTTTACCTAATATTAGACATCACATCGATGTCTGGATTAGTTTTCACCCTCGCACCAATCAATAATAGACTATTAGATAGTATCACACTAAATCTATGTTGATAATTCTTTTCTTATTAACTACCTCCTTGGTTCGGCAAGTAGCAACAAGGCTAGTTCTAGCGTTGGCCACCGTTAAAAAGACTTCCAAAGAAAGAATTATCAATGCATGCAACAATACTATTCAAGAATTGCTTAGTTACTATTCATACGTTGTTAATCGCTCATGGTTCCCACAACCCTAGTTGTGGGTTTAGTTACCCATATTAGCAAGAACACAATTCATATTTTAAGAAGAAGAAATCATGAACTTACGTAATGAGAAGAATAAATCCAGAAACTCAACTTGAATTTCAAAGTCAAAATCTTCAAAACCAACTTAGGAAATCAATAATTTCTAAAGTTGCAAGTTAATCTCCCAAGTCAAGAACAAGAATAAAAGTAATAAAGTCTAACCCTCAAAAATGAGGTTTACATTCCCTATATATAGAAAAATAATTCCTAACTAAAATGGAAAAGAAATAAGGAAATAATGTTTCAGGACGCGGTTTCGATCGACGATACTGACTCTACGGATCTTGGATTGATCTACAGTCCATAGGTCCCTTCCGTTACTCAGGACTTTGTTAAATTTCTAACTTAAAAATCTTCAAATCTCTTAACCAAACAACGGATCACCAGTACGGATCCTGGATTGATCTACGATCCGAGGATCCTCCTCCGTAGCTCTATACTTAGAATCTTCAAATTCAGGTACTGAACCCCTCTGTAAATCATTTCACGGATCAACAGTACGGTTCGTAAATCAATCTACGGTCCGTCGATTGCACCCATGGTTCAACACTTAGTCAAGAATTCCCTAATCTTCCTCCATGCCTTGCTTGACCATCTACGACACCCATCTACGGACCGTGAATGGACCTACGGTCCGTGGATCACCTCCGTAAATGCCCTTTTCTACACATTCTTCAGTTGTGTCTCTCAGTTTCCAAATCTGAACATATTTCCTGCAAACATGATAAAAATACATAAAAACCAATAGAAATGGCCCTAGACACACACAACTCTTAAGTGAAATGTATTAAAAATACCGTAAACTCACGGTATATCAACACCCTCAACTTAAATTAGTTGTTTGTCCTCAAGCGACGCACTAAGACTTTAAACGACACTTGTATAGAAAGCAAGCATTTCAAGCACAAGCAATCACATGGCTCTCTACCTTGACTCTCTTCTCTAGTGCAAATCTTTTCTCTCAGACTCAACAAGCTAACTTGTGCGGATCAAAACACGACAAAGATCGACCACTCCACATACAACATACATTGTTTTACTATCACCAAGGTACCAACTTTCCGAAAATGTAACTAGTGCCCTTACTACAAACGAAATCCCTTTTTCCACATAATGAATATGATTTAAGTACAAGGATTCATTCAACACTCAAGCTCAGAAGTAATTTCCAGTACAGTCAGTGCTCAATACCATAGGCTTGCCCTTATTTTCACTGCTTAAACTATCCAAACTAGGTTCTAGGATAACTAGAGGACTTTCTTGGCTTGTAACGTAGGATCAGGGTCAGGTGTGGTACATTTTGGTTCTTTTTAGTGACTTTCTACACTCCTTGACATTACATTAGGCTTTCTACATCTTTTTGCCCTATTTTTGACAACCTACCATTTTTTCTTCTTTCCCTTGATTCTTTTCAACCATGGATGTGGCTTTCGATTTTGTAGCTCTTTATTTTTCCCTTTCTTCTTTTTCTTGCATTTTATTCTCATTTTTAGCTTTCAACACTTTTGTTTGCTTTCTTTTGCACAAAGCCACATCCTCTCCTCTATTTTATTTTTTCCTCTTTTTCAACACCAAACTCATTTCATACCCATTTTTATTTCGGTTTCCTCTTTCACAGCCACCCTCAACTTATGGTTTTTCCATTGGTTGAAGTGCACAATACCTTGTGTCGGATCAGGGCCAAGATTGAGGTCACTTTTTACATTAGCCACCCTCAACTTAGGATTTTGGCCTAAGTCGAGCTGCACATGTCCAAGGAGGGACCGGGGCCAACACAGTAGATTATGGGAAAGTGAGTTAGGAGTTTAGAAAGAAATGGTCTAATTTAGGCTCAAAGCATTTAAATCAAAGGGTGAATTAATTTCATTTGGTTGGATTCTTTTTAGGCAGTTTGCGGACTTATTAGAACAATGGCCTATGATCATTTCCTAGCCTCTAGAGTAGATTATCTTAGCAACACTAACCGGGAAAGTTCTAGATTGGCACAAAGACTATTTGAACTATCAACTATTCTCACACACTCTTGGCAAATAGTTTTATTATCAGATTACCCAATTCAAGTTTTAGCTTAAGTCAAGCCATCAAGTTTGTTCATTATCATGTCATACTCAGAGCCAACACATTCAACTCATTCTAGTCTACATATTTTAGCACATATCACAAATTTTGGACGGGTATCATTTTTTCAAAAAGTTTTTGCCATCATGTTTCATTCTCTCTCATGCTTCTACACATACAATCCTAGCACATGCCGGTTCAACATAAATTAAGCAGTCTCTTGGGGGAAAAGAACACAGGTAAAAAAACCCCAAGAAAGGATTATGAGTTGGGTTACTCAAACTTCACCCTATCGCTCACAATCCATTTACCTCACCCCCAATAAAAATTAGGCGCAATTGTCCCCAATACACACAAAAACAGTAAAAAGTAATGGATTGGGTGAAGCAAACCTGTGGCGTATAGCCCTGACGAACTATCAACAAGCGGGTGGGTCCGGTTTCTCGAAGCCCGCTGGAACGACAGTTGGGTCACTCTCAGTAGTGCCCACATCATCTAGTCTAGCATTCTCAGTAGTGCTAACAGTCACTCTCACCGCACTATCAGTGGTGCTCACATCATCTCCCTCCGAAACAACTGCCTCTGAAACGGGCAAAGAACTTGAAGCCCCAAGCGCACTCTCACGAACCCTTTTATGGTGCATCTCCTCATCTCTAATGGAGGCTTTGCGAGCCTGTTCAATTTATTGGTGCTCCCACTTCTTTACTCAGGCCTCCTCAGTAGTGTTAGGATTGTGGCTGGAGTGGTGCCTCTTCCTTCGAGCACGGGTGGGCTCGGGCTGTGCTATATCCTTGCTAAATAAAGCTCCAAGCACTGTATCATCAGCTAATACATTCGTTACAGACTTTTTCTCATCTTTGGGTGGCATAACGATGGTATCAAGGTCGGCCCAGAGACTGGCTAACTCTCTCCGGAAAGAAGACAGGTCTGTAGTGGGGGATGGTCGCTCGAGGACTCTCAACTCGAAGGCATCCAGGTGCTTATGAATGGCCCAAACCTTCTGATCCACCATTGTTGCCATTCTCTTCTCCATCCTAGCCTCATACTCCACAATGGACTTCAGCATTCATAGCTTCACATGGTGGAGCAATGTGGCCATCTGTGCCTCAAATTTCAAAACTCGGGCCAAGGGCACAACAACGGCTTCGGAAGGTAGGATGACTTTGGATGAGCTAGGGGTTTGACTGGCATACTAATATGGGGAACCTAGGGCATCATCAGTGTGGGATGGAGGGACAGACTCATCGCCCTGCATTTGCTCCACAACATCTACTAAATCAGTACCCAATGGCATGTTGACCTGCGACCCTCTATGTGGTGCTGCCACATTTGCCGCGTCCCAAATCAGGACAATATCTAGGGTCCCCATTGCCTATATCAATTTGTCACAGAGCTAGATCGGCACTCCAGAATCCCTGCATAGCTGAAAAATAAGGCACAGAAAAGGATAAGTAGTGGAGGTCTTAAATCCCCTCTTATGAATCTCTGTCAGCAGCATGCGGGCAAAGTCGATCTCGAATCTAGCTACTAATGCTACCACTATTACTTCTCTGTCCCATGTAAGTGCATTGTCGGTCTTTGTGGGCGACATTTATTCCGCACCAGCAACAAAAAAACTTGGCCACCAAATTCAAGGTGGCCTTCGGAATACCCAAACCTGGTGAACTAACCCACTCCGCATACTCTCCATCTGCAGCTATGTGCCTGGCCAACCACAGTAAGATAGCCTCCCTCTGTTTGACATTATGTGTGAAAGCTCCACTCCTCACTATATCTCATCTGTAGTCAAATTCGGCCATGTTGAGTGCCTAAGTGTGATCAAGGCCAGGGCCGTAGAGGTACCGGCTGATGGTGGTATGTGATATGTCCATCGAAAAACCTCGGACCATAGTAGAAATGAGAGGGTCCTAGGATGTGGGCTTAGACCTCCTGTTGATCGAACCTCGGAGAGTGGAAGCATAAGAGGTACATAACTCCCGTACAATCTCCTCGCAATAAGTCTGAGGGTCTCGCGCCATCCATGTATACTTGTGAAGCTAAAAAATCCGGTGGATGTCAGGAATAGTGTGTAAGCTCCCTGTGAGGACTCTGCACTCTTCAGTAATAAGCCGAGCCATCTTCTCTTTCTCATTCCGGATTCTGGCATCCCGGTAGGTTTTCCATTGCCCCTCAACATACCATATGTTTGGCTTCTTGGCCACCGGATCAGGGTCATAGTTTCGTGGCACTGGACTTCTCCCGAACTAGTGGCCTTGTCACATGAGGCATCTTTGTCATGTGAACCTGTGCTGGTGTCAGATCCAGAACCAGATCAAGAAGCATGGGCGGGCGCAGAGTTAGAAGTAGGGGCAGACTCTGAGCCGAAAGTAGAACCAGCCTTAGAACCGAAAGCAGAACCAGTCGATGACTCGATCAGTGTGTTCTCCTCATCAGACTGGGAGACAGTGACTACGTCTGTGAACACCTATCGGGATGTATTACGGGTAGCCCGAGGTGTAGTAGAAGATGTCATCGTGGCCGGTGGAACATATGCTGGATCATTTTCCGCGTCTATGTCTTTATCAATCAGCCTAAAAGTAGGCGCCACGGATTTTGATTTACCCCTTTTGGAGTAGGTCACTTTCTTCTTAGGCGCCATGGTACCTTTGGATGTTTAATTAGTACCAAAATAAACTGATAACACACTCGAAAAGATTTTAAAAGTAAGAACGAACAAAAAATGAAAAACAAAAAAAAATTCAGACAGTGGCTTCAGTGGCCACCTACAGTGGGTGTCTATAGTCCGTAAGCTGACCTACGGTCTGTGGATCTCCTTCGTAGATCAGAGGTCCCAAAAAGTTTGACTCTAATAGGAACCACAAATGTGCAGAATGGTCTGTCGACTGATCTACAGACCGTAGTCCACATCGGTGGTTCCACACTTAGCATATTTTATGGCGTGCAGACTCACAAACCTGATCTACGGTTCATAGATGGATCTACGGTCCGTAGAAGGGGTCTCGTGAATCAGATCTGTGCCAGGTTTCAGGCATCCTTCATGTTGATTCCAATTTTACCAATTTCAACAATATCACCTAGTTTAATCATGCATTTCAACATAAATTATGTTAGTTCGTCATTCTAAGTGTTTCGATTACTAAATTCACAGGAATATCACACAAAAACTAGGAACCCTAAGTCGAAGCTTGCATTTAGACTCTCATTACACTGATATTATACATTATAAAGACACACAATCACTATCTATTGTCCCAAGGGTGTTTGTAGTCTTAGTTTAGCATGCATTTACATACAATCAACTACCCAAGGTCTAGACTCAATTCCGGACCTTCTATAATCATTCAATAAATTGAAATTCAAAGTGAATGGAAAGTCTATTACCTTACAAGCAATGGGAATGGGGTGATTGTGTAATGACTTTACACTTTCAATACCACAAACTCGCCTTTTTGTACCGAACCTGGACACCGGACCTCTTGGGGAATTTTGGGGTGAGTGGAATTAAAACAAATGATTAGAATTATGGGGGAAAGATATTAGGTGATTGATGGGGAATTTATGGTAATATGGAGTGATTGGAGTAGTGGAAAGGTTTAGAAATAGTTTAGGAGTGAATGGAGGGAAGTGGGAATGATTTGAAAATAGGGGGATTTTATTTAGGAGAGGTCCGGGTCGGGTCAAGTAGTACTAGGGTTTTGACCCACGAGACCTCGTCTACGGTCCGTGGGTCGATCTACGATCCGTAGATGGGGACCGTAGATCACATCCATACTTAGAGAATTTAGAAACCTTACCTCGAATGTAAAGACACCATTCATCCACAGACCGTCGATGGGGTCCGTAGACCTCGCACCAGGCCTTTTTCTGTAGATTCTGCTTTTCGCCCTTGCACATGTAGCAACCATTAGCCCTTTCTTTTTACATTTTCTGGACACTTTTTAGACACGGACCCTATGCTATGTCTAGCCAACACTAAAACAAAAATAAAACAACTATCTAAATAAGTACAGAGAAGAAATTAAACGGAAAATAAAAACATATTGTTTGCTATATTTTACATGTTTGGTTGCCTCCCAAGCAGCGCTTGATTTAACGCCATGGCATGATGCAGGCCTCTTGATTACCCAGACTTCATCAAGATAGTACGCCTCAACACCTTCTTGCAAGCTTTCTGCGTTTCCCAGATAGATCTTAATTCTTTGCCTGTCTACCTTGAACCTTGTTCCTTCACTGTTCTCAAGCTCAACCCCTCTATGGGGGAGCACTGGTGTGACAAAAAATGTCCCGGTCTATTTGGACTTGAGTTTATTCGTAAATAAATGTAACCTAGAGTTGAATAGAAGCACAAGATCACCCACAACAAATTCTCTCTTTGCAATTCTTTGATCATGATAACTCTTCATCTTCTGTTTGTTCAAGGCTGAACTTTCATAAGCTTGTAGGCAAAACTCATCAAGCGTATTCAAGTCATTCATTCTTTGATTAGATGAGGTGCCTTAATCCGAATTTAGTTTCTTCATCTCACTCATAGCCTTATGCTCTAGCTCTACCGGTAAATGGCAAGACTTTCCATATATAAGTTGGTAAGGAGACATACCTATGGGAGTTTTGTATGCAGTGCGATAGGCCTATAGAGCATCATTAAGCTTCCTTGACCAATCCATTCTATTAGCATTCACAGTCTTCGCCAAAATCTATTTGATCTCTCTATTGGACACTTCAACTTGCCTACTAGTCTGCGGATGGTAAGGAGTGGCTACATTGTGGTGGACACCATATTTCTCAAGTAGCGCCTTGAACAACTTATTACAAAAGTGGGAATCTCCATCACTGATAATCCCCCTAGGTGTACCAAATCTGGAGGAGATATTCTTTTTCAAGAATGCGGTAACACTTTTACCTTCATTGTTGGGGAGCGCAATTGCTTCCACCCACTTCGACACATAATCAACCGCAACAAGACTATACTTCATCCCATTTGAACTCACAAATGGATCCATAAAATCAATGCCTTATAAATCAAACGACTCTATCACCAATATAGGATTCATAGGAAGCTCTTGGCTCTTTGAAATCCCTCTTTCTCTTTGGCAACGGTCACAAGACTTGGCGAAATCATAAGCATCTTGGTGGATGGTAGGCCAGTAGTATCCACACTGCAAAATCTTATGCGCAATCCAAATACCACTGTGATGCCCGCTAACAAGCAATGAATGACACGCCTCAAGTACACTCTACATCTAAACCTTGGGTACACAGCGATCAATAATCCCATCAGCACAACTACGATATAAGTAAGGCTCATCCCAAAAGAATTTCTTCACATCATGCATAAACTTTTTCCTTTGGTGAAAAGACAAAAGAAGGGGCACCAAATCGCTTGCCAAATAATTAGCAAAGTCTGCGAACCAAGTAATCAGATCATGAGAAGCAGCCAATACATGTTCATCTGGAAAAGCATCATTATTTTAATCCCTATCACCAAGCTTTAGCATAGCCTCTTTCTCTAATCTGGACAAGTGATCGGCAACTTGATTTTCGATCCCATTTCTAACTTTTACCACAAAATCAAACTCTTGCAGCAACAATACCCATCTAATCAACCTCGGTTTTGCATCCTTCTTCAACATCAAATACCTCAATGCAGAAAGGTTAGTATGCACTATGACCTTAGTACTAAGTAAGCAGGATCAGAATTTCTCGAATGCGAAAACCACCGCAAAAAGCTCTTGTTGAAGCAAAGTATAATTCCTCTAGTCCACATTTAGAGCTTCTCTAGCATAGTAAATAGGATAGAGTTTCAAGCTTTAGTTGTTATCAAGATGAGAGAGAAACTAGGGTGTACGTGTTCCCCACAAGTTGATAATGCGGTAATCCTAGTAATAGTAATTCTTTCCTAGTGTATTACATGCAAAGTGATAAGTTAGGTATCTCTAATTCCTTGGTCCGGAAAATAGATAATTTCACCCCGCACCTTGGTTCGGCTACGTGTGTATAATTTACTAACCCTTATCTTTACCTCATATTAGACATCACATCGATGTATATCTTAGTTTTCACCCTCTCACCAATCGACATTACACTATTAGATAGTATCACACAAAATCTATGTTGATAATTCTTTTCTTACTAACTACATCCCTGATCCGGCAAGTAGCAACAAGGCGAGTTCGAACGTTGGCCACCGTTAAAAAGACTTCAAAATGAAAGAATTATCAATGCATGCAACAACACTATTCAAGAATTATTTAGTTACTATTGATATGTTGTTAATCACTCATGGTTCCCACAATCCTAGTTGTGGGTTTAGTTAACCATATTAGCAAGAATACAATTCATATTTTTAGAAGAAGAAATCATGAACTTACGTAATGAAAAGAATAAATCCAGAATCTCAACTTGAATTTCAAAGTCAAAATCTTCAAAACCAACTTAGAAAATAAAAAATTGCAAAACTTGCAAGTTAATCTCCCAAGTCAAGAACTATAATAAAAGTAATAAAGTCTAACCCTCAAAAATGAGGTTTACATCCCATATATATAGAAAAAAAAGTCCTAACTAAAATGGAAATGAAATAAAGAGATAAGGTTTCAGGACGCGGTTTTGATCGACGATACTAACCTACGGACAGTGGATTGATATACGGTCTGTAGGTCCCTTCCGTTACTCAGGACTTTGTTAAATTTCTAACTTAAAAATCTTCAAATCTCTGAACCAAACAACGAATCACTAGTACAGATCGTGGATTGATCTACAGTCCTTGGATCCACCTCCGTAGCTTCATACCTAGAATCTTCAAAATCAGGGATTGGAACCCCTATCTGAATCATTTGACGGATCAGCAGTATGGTCTGTAGATCAATCTACGGTCCATCGATTGGACCTGTGGTTCCACATATGGTCAAGAACTCTTTGATCTTCCTCCATGCCTAAATTGACCATCTACGACACCCATCTACGGACCATGAATGGACCTACGGTCCAGGGATCACCTCAGTAGATGCCTTTTTCTGCACATCCTTCAGTTGTGTCTCTTAGTTTCGACGTCTGAACCTATTTCCTGTAAACATGATAAAAATACATAAAAACCAATACAAAATAGCCTTAGACACACACAACTCTTAAGTGAAATGCATTAAAAATACTGTAAACTCACGGTATATCAGTAGTAAAGAGTCCCCTTAAGTTAAGAGAAATTATGCAGAGGTTCAGTAATCTAAGGAAAGGAGATAGTGATGGGACATATTATGTTATTGAAATCAGGCACTTCGTCAGTTATAAGTGATGAGTTCCTTTATGAGTATGAAATTGGAATAATAAGGTTGTAGAGAGTTCTTGATAGAGGAACATGAATAGTTACTAGTCAAGATAAGTTAGAGCCTATTATCAACAAGAATAGAGTTGATGTCGATGTGTCATCGTGTTAGAAGAGACTAAGTATATGTGTTGAATTAGATAGAAGAGTATTCATGAGGTGATAGACCCAAGCTAGGCTTATAACCTTTGAAGGGGGGAAACCCCATATTATTCAGAGGATGATGGAACTATTTGAGAGATAATGCGCAGTAAGTGAGTAAATAGTACTTAAGTTATGAAGTGAAATGTGTTAGTAAATTGTAAGCATAAAGACTGAGAGGTAAGATTGACTACTTGTCATAAGGACCTAGTGGATGAGTGTTTCTAAATTTATGCATAGTAGTGCTAAGTTAGTGTAGTAGGCGAGCAATCATGTTGATATTCTAGTTTAGTAATAAACATTAAGCTTGAATTTGAGATGAGTGTCATAACAAAAGTAATTGAAACATAAGAGTGATGATCTTAGTCTTGAGATTTGATCTAGAAAACTTGACATAAAGTAGGTGAGGAATTGAGGTGATTAGCTGCAATAGATATGAGTGGTACAAGTGAGAAACCTTAACATTTAGATAAGGGCAGTAAAGTGTGGCTAAGTCACAAGAGTAACGTAAGCATTGAGAGGTGTACTGAGAGGGTATGTAATCAAAAGAGGTTGAGAGTCACAAGAGTAACGTAAGCATTAAGAGCCGTGGTCTTCACTACGGTCCGAGAAAGTGATCGTGGTGCCTTTCCAGTGAGCAGGTTTTGAGAAGGCAACTTGTGGAAATGTCAAGTAAGGACCATGAGAGACCTGATAGAACGTAATACCTTTGACGGGTCGTGATGCGGTTCGTAAAGTTGAAATAGTGAAGAGACCTTGAGAAGCTGAGGAGTGAATTGGCCAAGTGAAGACCACGGGCACCTATACGGACCATGGTCAGTGCCATGACCCGTGGTGACATCCGTGATAGGAATACAGTGTGCAAACCTTGAAGAACTCAGTTTTGAGAGTTGAAGTACAGATCACGGAGGGCTTCATGGACCGTTAAGCCCTTGACAGATCGTCAAAGAGTCCGTGAAGTGCCCTATAGTTCAGTCATATTTCGAGTAGGACTCTTTTTAAAAAAATTTATTTGAATTACTTAGGTCATTTTTAGTTTTTTTTATCTCGTCTTATCTGGAACGAAGAACGTAGTTTCAAATATTCTTAGCTTTGGTTTTTGACGATTAACATAGAATCAAGTTTCAAAGTTGGATTTTTGGTTTTGAATTATCATTCGTTTAGTGAATTTGCAGAATTTGGTAAGTATATTTTCTTAATGTTTTCATTACTAATTTATGTATGTTTACGTGAAATCATGAGTGGCTAAATACCACAACTGGGATTGTGGGATCTATGACGTAAATCTAAGTATAATTTCGTAAAGCGAGTGAAAGTCAATTTATATTTGCAAATTATAATTTATCTTGCGTTATTTCTATATTCTAATGAGTGCACGCATTAGAGTTAGCATGTATCTGTCATTTTGTTCGAGACAAAAATGATAGTTGGGAAAAAGCTAAATTAACCTGAAGAAATAGGGTCAAAGTTCGAGTTCGAGAGAAAAGAACTTTAGCACGATCGTAAGAAAGGATAAACTTGTTAGCACTCTAGGACCGAGAGGGCTATAGTGAAATTTATCTAATTAGAATGAGAAGAGTTAGATATTTCTATCCCGCTTATATTTTGAAGAGATGAATTGCTTGAAACTCATTTATGGGAAAACACTAGATGAAGCATTATAGGGAACACAATCCTATTTTCAATTAATTATCGAAACAACTTTAGAATTAATACTTTGTTAATTATTAATCTGGAATTTGCTTAATCTTAGTTACGAGGATACAACTAAACCCAATTTACATTCTGTAATAGTTTTCTTTAGGAAATAATAACAGCTGTTGGGTAAACGCGACAGTGAAATCATTTCTATAAAGAAATTCTATGTGGGATCGATCTCAACTCACGTTGAGTTCTATAAATTAACTTTGACCATTTATACCTCTTAATTGAGGTGTAAATTTGGACGTATCAAATTTTGGTGCCACTGCCGGGTATCGAACCTAGGTCACCAAGAAAAAAAATTAGTTTTTGTTCTTACCCATTAAATATCATATCCTTGGGTCTCCGAAGATACTATGTCACAACTCAAGCTAAAATCCTAAGTTGAGGGTGATTGCAACCCGAGCAGAAAGAAGAAGTAAGAACGTTCAACCGGTTAGCCGAGAGCACAAAAATAAAAAATATAAAAAAACAAACAAGAAAAGAAAATGAAAGAGAATATAATGGTTGTTGAGATGTACCGAAATGAAGAAAAAGAGGGAATTGCTCAGAAAGTGTTGTGTGCAAATGAAACTTTGGAGATCCAAGGGACTAGTCACTCGCAAACCCAAATATCCATTCCCTAGCCTGAGCCTATGCTACAAGTCGATAAAGTCCTACAGTGATCCTTGTTCGGGTGTTTGAAAGATAGAGTGTAGAAAGCAAGGGCAAGCATATGGTCATTTATTGTTACTGTTAGAAGTTCTTTGAGAGTGTGAGAGTAGAAATTAGTCCCAATTATCATGAGTGAGAGACTTCTTTGGTGTGATGTCACAATGATTGCATTTGATAGTAGATTGTGTTAGTTGATAGTACACAGGCATAAGCATGGTCGACTGTGAGTAATGGGATGTCATATATTGATCCTTGCATGATAGATTGATGGTTTTGAATATAATTTGTGATTGAGATGAAAGCTGCACAATGTCAAAAAGATTTTGAATGTTTGATTGCTGAACATATTATTTTTCTCATCACTTAAGGATAAGTAATAGTTCTAAGTTGAGGATGTTTATGTGCCGCAAAATCTTGGCATATTTGATGCTCGAAAACTAAGGATTAATACTAGAATCGAGTGTATTTATGTAGATATGATGTGATTGGTAATATTTGTACAGGTAAAACATGTGGATGTGAAAGAGGGAAGAAAGAAGAAAATGTAGAGTGAAAGTAAAAGTGGATCAAGTAAAGACCATAGAAGGGCTCACGAGCTGTGGTCTTCACTACGGTACGTGAAAGTGATCGTGGTTCCTTTCCACTGAGCACGCTTTGAGAAGGCAACGTGTGGCAATGCCATGTAAGATCCACGGGAGACTTAACGGACATCATTGGGATACCTCCAGGTATATGCACTAACAAATGCAAGAGGTGGTCAAAAAAGAGATCATCAAGTGGTTAGTGGTTCAGTGCGGTACCCCATCTCTGGCAGTCATTGAGTCAGCCCAATGCAATGCATGCCCAAAAAGGGTGGTATAATAGTGGTTGCAAATGCAAAGAATGAGTTTTTCCCGCAGAGACCAGTCACTGGATGGCGAGTGTGTATGGAATATATAAAGTTGAACAAGTGGACCTCGAAGAATCACTTCCCAATGCCATTCATGGACCAGATGCTTGACAATTTGGCTGGAAAAGGGTGGTACTATTTCTTACATGGATACTCTGGACAACCAGATATCAATTGCTCCTAAATATCAACAAAAGACAACATTTGCATGTCCTTATGGCAGCTTTGAATTTAAACGCATGTCATTTGGACTATGTAATGCACCAACAACTTTCGAGAGGTGTATGATGTCTATCTTCTCAGAAATGGTGGAAGACATTCTAGAGGTATTCATGTATGACTTTTCAGTGGTAGGTGATACTTTTGATGATTGTTTGCTAAATCTTAGTAGGGCTTTACAGAGATGTGAGGAAGCTAATCTTGTGCCGAATTGGGAGAAGTGCCATTTCATGGTCAAGGAAGGTATAGTCCTTGGTCACAAGGTATCACGAAAGGGGTTAGAAGTCGACAAGGCCAAAATTAAGGTGATTGAAATGTTGCCTCCACTTATCTGTGTGAATGGTGTTCGAAGCTTTTTAGGACATGTCGGGTTTTATAGGCATTTCATCAAAGACTTCTCAAAAATTTCACACCCCTTGTTCAAGCTTTTGGAGAAGGATGTGAAATTTGCTTTTGATGAGTCATGTCTACGAGCCTTCAAATGCATGAAGGAGAAGCTCATTTCTTCCCCAGTAATCATTGGCCCAGATTGGGCTGTACCATTTGAGGTAATGTGCAATGCTAGTGGTACTGCCCTAGAAGTTGTGTTGGGGCAGAAGTGCAACAAAATGTTCCATCCTATCTACTACGCAAGCAAGTAACTAAATGGCGCACAATGAAACTACACAGTCATTGAATAGGAACAACTGGTTCTGGTGTATGCTTTCGAGAAATTAAGAGCTTACTTGCTGGGTACTAGAGTGATAGTCCACATGGATCATGCATCTCTAAGATACCTCATGGAAAAGAAAGATGCCAAGCCAAGGTTGATCATACGGGTGTTGTTGCTTCAAGAGTTTGATTTTGACGTTAAGGATAAGAGAAGTTGCGAAAACCAAGTGGTTGATCACCTGTCTAGATTGGTTACTGAAAAGAAAGAGGAAATTGAGCTAGAAATCAATGATTCATTCCTGGACAAGCAGGTATTAGCTGCAACTCTTGATTTTATTCCTTGGTTTGTTGATTTTGCTTACTTTCTCGTTAGTGATTTGATGCCTGATGGGCTGACATTTCAGCAAATAAAGAGGTTCATGCATGATGTGGGCAAGTATTTTTGGGATGAACCTTATTTGTACAAGGTGTGTGCTGATAATATCATCAGGCGATGCATCCCAGAAGTTGAGATGTTGCACATTCTAGAGGCATGTTACTTCTCGCTGGTGGTAGCCATCATGGAGGCGCTCGGACAGCCCACGAGGTACTTTAAAGTAGGTACTACTGGCTGACAATTTATCAGGATGCAATGGATATAGTAAGGAGTTGTGATGTGTGCCAGCTGCAAGGAGCCATCTCTAGGCGCCATAAGTTACCCATGACACCTATTCTGGAGGTGGAGCTATTTGATGTGTGTGGAGTTGATTTCATGGGCCCATTTGTGAGCTCTTATGGGCAGAAGTATATATTAGTGGCAGTGGACTATGTGTCCAAATGGGTTGAGGCTGTTGCTCTGCTTGAGAATGATGGAAAAAGTGTTGTTGGCTTTTTGAAGAAGAATATTCTCTCAAGGTTTGGCACACCCAGAGCTATTATCAGTGATGGCGGTTCTAATTTTGGCAACGAGGTTTTCAGTGCACTTCTGGCCAAATATGGGTTTAAGCAGCACAAGGTGGCAACACCTTATCACCTGCAGACTAGTGGCAAAGTAGAGGTGTCCAATAGAGAAATAAAGGAGATTCTAGCAAAAACAATGAATGCCAACATGACAGATTGGGCACAAAAGTTAGATGATGCTCTACGGGCATATCAGACAGCTTTCAAGACGCCTATTGGTATGTCTCCATATCAATTGGTTTTTGGAAAGACAAGTCATTTGTCGGTTGAGCTTGAGCATATGAGAGGTCTGCTTTGAAGAAGCTGAATCTTTGTTGGAGTGACACGACAAACCTGAGATTGGATCAAATCAATGAAATGGATGAGTTCCACTTGAGAGCCTATGAGAGGTCTGTACTGTACAAGGAGAGGAAGCAGCTATATCATAACAAGCATATTGAGAAAAGTACCTTCACACTCCTGGTGATTTGGTGTTACTTTTTAACACCAGACTTCGTCCTTTTCTAGGGAAGTTGCGATCCAAATGGTCTGGATTTTTTAAGGTAACTCAGGTATTCCCGTCGGGTGCTATTAAGCTTGAGAATGAAAAGGGTGAGAGGTTCAAGGTCAATGGTCAGCGAATCAAGGCATACTTAGCCGTTCCGGAAGAAGTAAAAATAATGGAGGAATGTAAGCTTCATGAAGTCTGAGTAATCAAGTAACCTGCATCACGCCGCGACATTAAATTGTGTGCTGCTTGGGAGGCAACCCAAGATTGTAAATGTAATAGGTAGTTTCCTTTTTCTCATTTTTCTTTAATTTTATCGAGCCACAATGTGTTGATGTATGCAGGAAGAATTTGGACTAAGTATTGCAGGAACTGGGTACAGATAACTCTTCGCAAGCAGTCCCATGGGCCGTGGTTCCCTTCACGGGTAAATTCATGGCCCGTGATCCTCAACAACAGCCAAAGGAGGCTACTAGAAATTACCATAAATGGGCTCACGGAAGAGTTCACGGTATGTCAAGCTTTGTACGGACCGTCTAGCCTCTCGTGAACCTCAGGTAAGTTGTCCCTAACCAAGTCATGTCCACGGAAATCTCTACGGACCGTTGTTCCCTTCACGGGAAAATTCACAGTTCGTCGTAGATAACCTAGTTGTACAATAACCCGACCCAACCCCCGTGCATAGAGAAATTAATTTGAAATGCTTATATAGTTCATAAAGCGCCAAAAGTCAGTTTTTTTCTCTTCACTCCCATCTATAACAGTTCCCAAAGATATAACAAGGGTTTCCACCTTCCATAAAGTCTAAATTCATCAGAGAATCAAAACCCTAGTTCTAATTTGTCAACAATTTGAAGTTAGAGTACATTATCTTTCTTTCTGGACGAAAATTGTGACCCTATTCAAAGTAAGTTTACTTTTAACTTGTTATAAGCATGAACTTATCAATAAACAAGTTAGAACTACTATGATTGTGTCGAATTTGAGCATTATTGTTGATGAATGATCATTAATGATACCTAATGGGTGTGGTTTAGTTGAAATTGGTGTTTTTCATATATGGGTTTGTGAAAGTTGAATAGAACTAAATGTTGATGTATGGGTTTGATGAATTCTTGTGTAATTAGTGTAAATGATGATATGAGTGTATGTTTGAGTCCTAGTTTTCAGTATAAATGGTATATGTATGAGTGTCATGCCGATAAATTAGAGAGAAATTGTTGAAATTGCATGATTATTCTCATAGATATGTAGTTATGATTATAGTGAGATATAGATAGTGTTTGATTTACATGGTGATTGATAAATCCAGCAGAATGGTTGGTCTCATATGCTAATAGGTTTCGTAACTTTGTTATGGGGTGAAATTTGGGCATCAGTTGTTGTTGGAAAAAGAGGAGCACTGAAAATGGCTCAAGTGTAAGTCCACAATGGGCTTCACGGACCGTGGGATCAACTATGGATCATGAAACCCCTCGTGGACCATATTTGGCCAAAGAGGAGTACACTGGGTAGGATCACGATGGTCTTCACGAACCATGGTTCACTCCACGGACCGTGAAGCCATCCGTGATCCATTCCAGTAACTTGTCCCACATAGTCATGTCACCAACTGATGTTCATGAATGTCACACCCCGGAAAATGTTAGGATAAACTAGAGCCTCATCGTGTGGGTTAGAGTAACTTTAAGTCAACAACTAGGCTGTTTTAGAGCTTGAATGAATCAGGAAGGAGTCTAGGGTGAAGCCTAGGACACTAAACATCCTAAGAAAAATAGAGGAAAACAACACCTACCATTGGTCCACTCGACGATGGGAAGTAGCTTAGCCCATATGCCTTGACGATGTGCCAAAGGGCTCTCCTCGCCTAATGGACAGCCTCCCATTAAGTCCTAGCTACTGTAACAATGGGCGAGATGGGTTGAGGGTTGCCCAATGGGTTGGCGATTTTCCCATTGCCCCTCCCCATCGCCTAGTGAGCTTTCCACTTAGGGAGCTCACTGTAACTATGGGTGAGACCAAGGTGCATTAGGCGTGTCGCCTAAGTGCCTTGGCGATCCAAGGGTGCCAAAGGGTGAGCTTCAACATGGGAAGACTAGAAATTTGAGTTTAATGAAGGGTCTTTTAGTAAATCTTTCCTAAACTTGAACCAACAGTTTCTACTCTATTCCAACTTTTAATATAAATACTTTTTAGTGTCAAATTCTTCCTTTTTAATCATTTTTAAAAGAGATTAAAGAAGACCCAAATCCTTTCAATATTTCTCTCTCTAGAAGTTCATCCATTAAAGAACACCAAGAACTTGAAGATTAGAGTTCAAGCTCTAAGATTTTCATTCCAATTTGTGGGAAAGGCTTCGATTAAGGTATGGGGACCTTGATTCATGGAACACTTTTCTCCATGAAGCCTTTCAAACTCTAATTTCGAAATTGGTATATTGTTCAAAAACTAGGGTTTCTATTCTAACTATGGGTTCTTCCTAAAAACGATTTCATCTTGTTAAATGCATTATACTATGGATGATTTGATGTTTAATGCTGATTTTCATTGTAAAATTCCCTTTAAACCCATGAATATCCCATGACCCCAATTTCAAGTATTGTGATGGGAGTATTGATGCAAGATGATTATTATGGATTGCTACTATATGAATCTAGTTATTGCATCTTGTTCTAACCATGCCTATTGTAGTATCTTTGGGTGTAATTGTGAGACATGATTCATCACCATAAAAAGGGGTAATTGCTAGGGTTTGTGCATATGAATGAAAGATGTGTATAAACTATTGATTCATTTAGAAAGTAAATCTCCTATGACTAATGTGTAAAGTTGGTATTGTGGAAAGGTAGTTCTTTGCTTACCCTTACACTTGAGATTATGTGTATTGTCTAGTATGATGATATTGTTGTTGTTGGGTTGTTGCAAGGACAATTACACACACATATACTTCATTCATAAACATGATTTTGATATAATCAAATGGTATTAATTGAAAGTATAGTTCTCATATGCACATTTACACAATATTATGCATGAATTGTACATAAACCATGTTGATCCTATTGTGTTGATTGAAAGTCCATTCTCAAGAGAACACATGATCTTGGTGAGAAAGTTATCCTCACATACTGATTATGATTCTAAAGTTCAAAGTACATTCTTACCATTAATGAATCCTTGAGCTATTTTATGAATTGTATTGAATGAGGGGTAGAGAACATCCTTTACATATGTAAATACAATTTAAAGACTAATGACGTATAATTTGGGAAATATTGCTTAGCACCAAATGGATATGGACAATTAGGTAAAGGCCCTCCCGCTAATGCAATGTTGAGGGTCATCCACAAGGGAACTCATGAGATGGAAGCCCCTCCACCAGTGTTATAGGGTGGGTTTCTAGAAGCAATCTTCGTATCCTAGAACTATGTGGCAATATAGGACCTTAGCTAGTGGATCCACCATAAAGCTAGACATTTGAGTTCTACCCAAGGCAAGTAGAACACTTTACTCAGTGTGGGGTTACACAACACCGGATTCCATGTAGCTCACATGGTCTATGTTGGTTATGGCTACCTTTCCCTAAATATTGAAGATAATGAATGATGCACGAATCATGCTATAACTTCTTCGTGAATGTTCTTAGTAGCAGTAGGGGTATGGGACTTCACTCCCACATTGCACAAGTGGGTTTAGTAAGGTCTTATAGTATGGTTCATTTGCCTTATGATGAGATTCAATATATGCATGTGTATTGAATGGTTAGTTGATATCAATGAATTTCCTTATATTCAAAGTATTATGCATGACTATTTCCTTATTTGTGACCAATGATATTAATGAGGTCTGAAGATGTTGTACATGACCAAGGTAGCTTCAAAGGGGTATTTAGTAAGGTTGGTATTATGGGATGCCAACGATACATTGCACAAGTGCTTTCTTGGGGTTGCTAAGGTGTTGATAGTATCTTGAAATGATTATAAGTGTGATTGTGGCTTTTGTTGCACGTTGGATATACACGTTGATATCCAAACTCAATAAATGCATCCTTTTCACTAAATTGTCTATTTTATCATGTTTAAGGATTCTATGCACGTTTCCACACTTAGTACATATTATGTGCTTACCCCTTTTTCCTTCTACTATTTGATGAGTGTAGGTTCCGGCTAGGTGACTTCACTTTTATTCGAAGAAGACTTGGATTGCTATCTCCAATTGGTTGGTAAATCCTCAAGTTCGAGGACGGGATTTCCTATTTTCTTAGTCATGTTGTAGCTCGTATATTAAGACTTTCTATTGATGTATAAGGGCTAAGTCCCAAACTTTGTATTCTTTGGTTTAGATAGTGTATGAGACAAATGTCTAGATTCCTATGAATTCTTATAGGGGAAAATCAAATTGAACTTCGATTGTAAAAGTGTTAAATTTTCCGCATTATTTCTATTTCTTATGTTATGATGATGCTAGATGGATTGTATGAGACCCCTTCAGGGTCAAGTACGCCGTGCTACGACTTGGGAGTGCTCTTGGGTCGTAACAAACATGGTATCAGAGCAAAAGTTTTTTGGAATAATATTTAGGTTGGTGTCTCATACAGCACGTCCAGTAGAGTCTTGTTCATGAGTGTGAAGCGCGCCACTTTTATGAATGTGAGGCTATAACATATTTAGGAACTTTCACTTTCTTTGTTACTCTTTAATTGTTCTTAGAGTTTTTACTCTATATAATCCTTTCTCCTAACCCTTTTCTTATGTATATAGGATATGAATACAAGAAGAGGTAATGCAAGGAGGGCACAAGAGGAGAATGTGAATTAGGAGGTTCCCATCAACCTCCTCAAGACTATCAAGCTCCTAATGATGAAGGGGTCATGACTAATGTTGAGATAAGGGTGACTTTTCAAACTTTGACTTAACTCATTACGGTTCAAGCTCAACCCGCCACCACTCAAGCTTAAACTATGGCGGCTCAAGCCAACCAAGAGATTAGGCCCCGAGTAGAGCCTAAATAAGTACTATGGCCTCAAGGTTGAGAGATTTCACTAGGATGAATCCTCCTATTTTCTTGGGTTCCAAGGTGAATGAAGACCCACAAGAATTATTGTAGGAGATTTACAAAATTGTGGATGCTATGAGAATGACTTCTATTGAGAAACCCGAAATAGCGGGGTATCAATTGAAAGATGTGGCCCAAGTATGGTTTACTCAATGGAAGGATAATAGGGCTATAAGAGTGGATCTCTCATGGATAGACCTATGTGTGCCAAGTGAGGTAAGAGGCATGAGGGGAAATGTCTTGTCGGTATGATTGTGTGCTATGGATGTGGAAAAAGTAGGCATTAATGGAAATATTGTCCAACTCGTGCGGCGAAGGGGAAAGAGGGTAATTAAGTTCCTCCAAGTGATTCCAAATCGGATGCTTCTACGAAGAACCGCTTCTATGCTCTCCAATATATAGGTGAGCAAGAGAAGTCCCTCGACGTTGTAACGGGTATGTTGCAAGTCTATACTATTGATGCTTATGCATTATTAGTACCCGGTGCCACTTTATATTTTGTTACACCTTTAGTAGCTATGAAATTTGAAATACTCCACGAAACCCTACAAGAACCTGTTTCTGTGTCTACCCGGGTAGTTGATTCAGTCATAGCTAAAAGAGTATATAGGAGGTGTCCAATCTCCTTACCTCATAGAGTCACTTTGGTGGATTTGATCGAATTAAGTATGTTGGACTTTGATGTCATCTTGGGGCTGGATTGGCTTCATTCTTGTTTTGCGTCCATTGATTGTAGAACTCGGGTAGTAAAGTTTCAATTTCTGAATGAGCCTATTTTAGAATGGAAAAGAGGGAAATCAATTCCTAGAGGTTAATTTGTTTCATACCTAAAATCTAGGAAAATGATTTCCAATGGGTGTGTGTATCATATTGTTAGGGTTGTGGAAATTGAATCCAAAGTCCCTTCTTTTGAATCGGTCCCCGTAGTAATGGAGTTTCCTGATGTCTTTCCCAATGATTTGCTCGAAATTCCTCCTTAACTGGAATTAGACTTTGGCATTGATCTTTTGCCGATACACAACCCATATTTATCCATCCCTATAGAATGGCTCCGGCCGAATTGAAAGAGTTAAAGGCACAACTCAAGGACTTGTTAGACAAGGGTTTTATTCAGCCAAGCATATCTCCATGGGGTGCTCCGGTATTGTTAGTGAAGAAGAAAGATGGATCCCTTAGGATGTGTATTGATTATCGTCAATTGAACAAGGTTACTATAAAGAATTGAACAAGGTTACTATAAAGAATAAGTATCCACTTCTTAGGATTGACGACTTGTTTGATCAACTTTAAGGGGCTACCTTTTTCTCCAAAATAGACTTTCATTCGAGTTACCATCAACTAAGGGTAAGAGGATGTGATAAGCCTATAGGACCCGGTACGGTCACTTTGACTTTGTGGTTTTGTCTTTTGGTTTGACCAATGCCCCGACGGCATTCATGAATTTAATGAATAGAGTCTTTAGGTACTATCTAGACATGTTTGTGATAGTGTTTATTGACGACATATTAATCTACTCCAAAATTGAAGAAGAGCATATGGATCATTTAATGATCGTATTGCAAATCCTTAAAGACCACCAATTATATGCTAAGTTTAGTAAATGTGAGTTTTGGGTCAAGTCGGTTGCTTTCTTCGGTCACATTGTGTCAGGAATGGGGATTGAGGTAGATCCGAAAAAGACAGAGGCGGTCAAGGGTTGGCCTAGACCTCTAACTCCTACCGATATTAGAAGATTGTTGGGATTGGCAAACTACTATAGGAGGTTTGTTGGTTTCTACTATATTGCCTCTCCATTGACGGCCTCAACTCAAAAGAAAGTGAAGTTTGTGTGGTCAGAAGCTTGTGATAAGAGCTTCCAAGAATTAAAGGATAGGATTACGTCCGCTCCGGTGTTGACTTTATCGGAGGGTAATGATGGGTTTGTAGTGTATTGTGAAGCTTCCTGAGTAGGTTTGGGGTGTGTCCTCATGCAACATGGGAAAGTAATGGCCTATGCTTCAAGGCAACTCAAGCTACATGAAAAGAATTATCCGACTCATGATCTCGAATTAGGGCCGTGGTGTTTGCTTTGAAAATTTAGAGGCACTAACTTTATGGTGTCCATCTAGATGTGTTCACCGACCACGAGAGTCTTCAATATGTGTTTAGCCAAAAAGAATGGAATCTCTGAAAAAGAATGTGGTTAGAGTTGTTGAAAGACTATGACATGAGTGTCCTTTACCACCCTGGCAAAGCCAATATAGTTGTGGATTCCCTTAGTAGATTGTCCATGGGTAGTATGGCTCATGTTGAAGATGAGAAGAAGGAGTTGGTTCGTGATGTGCATAGGTTGGCCTGATTAGGTGTCCAACTAGTGGATTCCACCAAGGGTAGGTTCATAGTCCATCATAGTTCCGAATCATTCTTAGTGGTTGATGTAAAGTCTAAGCAACACCTTCATCCTATTTTAATGGAATTGAAAGAATCGGTTCTCAACAAGTTTGTTGAGGGTTTCTCCCAAGGGGAAGATTGGGTGCTTAGGTACCAAGGACGGCTATGTGTTCCGGATGTTGATGGCTTGAGAGAGAAAATTTCAGATAAGGCCCATGGTTTGCGATATTCTATTCATCCGGGAGCCACCAAGATGTACCGTGATTTATGGAAAGTCTATTGGTGGAATGGTATGAAGAAACATATAGCGGAATTTGTGGCCAAATGTCTGAATTGTCAACAAGTTAAGGCCGAACACCTAAAGCCCGGAGGCTTGTCCCAAGATATAAATATTCCCACTTGGAAGTGGAAGGATGTCAACATGGACTTTATTGTGGGTTTGCCCCGTACTCGAAGGCAACATGATTCTATTTGGGTCATTGTTGATAGGATTACCAAATCAAACCATTTCATTCCCGTCAAGGCTTCTTTTACGATGAAAGACTATGCCAAGTTGTACATCAAAGAAATAGTGAAGTTGCATGAAATTCCTTTATCGATTATATCAGATCAGGGTACTCAATTTACTTCACATTTTGGGAAGGCTTTCCAACAAGGGCTCGGTACCAATGTTAAGCTTAGTACCGCTTTTCACCCTCAAATGGATGGTCAAGTGGAACACACCATTCAAACTTTAGAGGACATGTTGAGGGAAAGCATTATTGATTTCAAGGGTAATTGAGATGACCATCTACCGTTGATAGAATTTTCCTACAACAATAGTTACCACTCAAGTATCGCCATGGAACCGTTTGAAGAGTTGTATGGTAGGAGATGCAAATCTCCGGTTGGGTGGTTTGAAGTAGGTGAAGTTTCCCTACTTGGTCCAAAGTTAGTTCATAAGGCCATTGAAAAAGTTTTCCTCATTAGAGAAAGGTAGAAGACGGCTCAAAGTCGGCAAAAGTTCTATGCCGACGTTAGAAGAAGGGATCTAGAATTCGAAGTTGGCGATGTTGTCTATTTGAAAATCTCACCCATAAAGGGTGTGATGAGGTTTGGCAAAAAGGGGAAACTTAGTCCCCGGTTTCTGGGTCCCTACCAAGTCTTGAAATGAGTCAGAAAGGTTGCATATGAATTAGACTTGTCGAATGAGTTGGCCCCAGTTCACCCGGTGTTTCATGTATCCATGCTCAAAAAGTGCATTGGTGATCCGGTATCCATCCTACCTTTAGAAGGTTTAGGAGTTGATAAGAACCTTTCTTACGAAGAGGTCTCGGTCGAGATTTTGGACCGACAAGTGAAAAAGTTGAGAAATAAAGTAGTTGTTTTGGTTAATGTTCTATGGAGGAATAATTTAGTTGAGGGTGCTACATGGGACGCCGAGGCGGATATGAAGTCCCGTTATCCTCATCTTTTTCCTTCTACTCCTACCCAAACATAAGGTAAGTAATTCCTCTCGAATTCTAAGTGCTTTGGGAGTCATTTGCATTTTGTGAGTTTTCATGATTTCCTTATGTTGTGCATGTTCTTGTGCCAATTCATGAGTAGCATAAATTGAGTTTTCATGGATTATGTATTCCTCATGTTGATTGCATTTTTATATGATGAGTGCAATGCTTGATTTCATGAGGTGAATTTATGAACATGTTTAATTATGTGATGAATGACTATTTGGCTCTATATTGTTGTGTTGAGCTTACATGAGTTGGAGAAGTTGGTTCCTCCAAAATATGCATGAGAATTCATGAGTTTCCGTGCATATTGAGTTGGTAGATGTAGTTCCTACTTTCTTGCAATGCATTGACCATTCCTTATAAAGGAATTGATGTTTCCCGCTATGAATCTTGCATTTTGTTGTTGCATACTTGTTGGGCTGCTAGTCTTGAGTCTACACTTCCGTAAGGTGTCCAGATTTTCATTCGAGGACCAATGACCCCAAGGCGGAGAATATGTAACACCCCGGAAAATTGTAGGATAAACTAGAGCCTCATCGTGTGGGTTAGAGTAACTTTAAGTCAACAACTAGGCTGTTTTAGAGATTGAATGAATGAGGAGGGAGTCTAGGGTGAAGCCTAGGACCCTAAACTACCTAAGAAAAATAAAGGAAAACAACACCTACCTTTGGTCCACTCGGCGATGGGCAGTAAGTTCGCCCATATGCCTTGGCGATGCACCAAAGGGCTCTCCTCGCCTAGTGGACAGCCTCCCATTAAGTCCTAGCTACTGTAACAAAGGGCGAGATGGGTTGAGGGTTGCCCAATGGGTTAGCGATTCGATCATTGCCCCTCCCCATCGCCTAGTGAACTTCCCAGTTAGGGAGATCACTGTAACTTTGGGCGATACTAAGGTGGATTAGGACTGTCTCCTAAGTGCCTTGGCGAGCCAAGGGTGCCAAAGGGAGAGCTTCTGCGTGGGAAGACTAGAAATTTTAGTTTAATGAAGTGTCTTTTAGTAAATCTTTCCTAAACTTGAACCAACACTTTCTACTCTTTTCCTACTAAATATAAGTACTTTTTAGATCAAATTCTTCCTTTTTAATAATTTTTAAAAGAGATAAAAGAACACCCAAATCCTTTCAATATTTCTCTCTCTAGAAGTTCTTCCATTGAAGAACAACAAGTACTTGAAGAATAGGGTTCAAGCTCCAAGATTTTTATTCCAATTCATGGGCAAGGCTTCAATTAAGGTATGTGGACCTTGATTCATGGAACACTTTTCTCCATGAAACCCTTCAAACTCTAATTTCAAAATTGGTATATTGTTCAAAAACTAGGGTTTCTATTCTAACCATGGGTTCTTCCTAAAAATGATTCCATATTGTTAATTGCATTATTCTATGGATGATTTGATGTTTAATGGTGATTTTCATTGTAAAACTCCCCATGAACCCATGAATACCCCATGACCCCAATTTCAAATATTGTGATGGGTGTATTGATGCAAGATGATTATTATGAATTGCTCCTATATGAATTAAGTTATTGAATCTGTTTCTATCCATGCCTATTGTAGTGTCTTTGGGTGTAATTGTGAGACATAATTCATGACCTTAAAAAGGGGTAAATTGCTAGGGTTTGTGCATATGAATGAAAGATGTGTATAAACTATTGATTCATTTAGAAAGTAAATCTCCTATGACTAAGGTGTAAAGTTGGTATTATTGAAAGGTAGTTCTTCCCTTACCCTTACACTTGAGATTATATGTATTGTTTAGTATGATGATATTATTGTTGTTGGGTTGTTGCAAGGACAATTACACACACATATACTTCATGCATAAACATGATTATGATGTAATCAAATGGTCTTAATTGAAAGTATATCTCTTATATGCACCTTCACATATTATTATGCATGAATTATACATAAACCATGTTGATCCTATTATGTTGATTGAAAGTCCATTCTCAAGAGAACAGATGATCTTGGTATGAAAGTTATCCTCACATACTAATTATGATTCTAAAGTTAAAAGTAAATTCTCACCTTTAATGAATCCTTGAGCTATTATATGAATTGTATTGAATGAGGGGTAAGGTACATCCTTCACACATGTAACTACAATTCAAAGACTAATGACATATAATTTGGGAAATATTGCTTAGCACCGAATGGATATGGACAATGAGGTAAAGGCCCTCCCGCCAATGCAATGTCGAGGGTCATCCACAAGGGAACTCATGAGATGGAAGCTCCTTCCCAATTCCATAAGGCGGGTTTGTAGAAGAAATCGCCCTATCCTAGAACTATGTGCCAACATAGGACCTTAGCTAGTGGATCCACCTTATAGCTAGACATTTTAGTTCTACCGTAGGCTAGTAGAACACCTTTCTCGGTGTGGGGTTACACGACACCGGATTCTATGTAGCTCACATGGTATATGTCGGTTATGGCTACCTTTCCCTAAATAATGAAGATAATGATTGAGGCACGAATCCTGCTATAACTTCTTGCTAAATTTGCTTAGTTGGAGTGGTGGTATGTGACTTCACTCCCACATTGCACAAGTGGGTTTAGTAAGGTGTTGTAGTATGGTTCTTTTTCATTATAATGAGATAAAAAGTATGCATGTGTATTGAATGGTTAGTTGATGTCAATGAGTTTCCTTATATTCAGAGTATTATGCATGACTATTTCCTTATTTGTGACCAATGATATTAATGAGGTTTGAAGATGTTATACATGACCAAGGTAACTTCATAGGGGTATTTAGTAAGGTTGGTATTATGGGATACCAACCATACCTTGCACAAGTGCTTCCTTGGGGTTGCTAAGGTGTTGATATTATCTTGAAATGATTATAAGTGTGATTGTGGCTTTTGTTGCACGTTGGATATACACGTTGATTTCCAAACTCAATAAATGCATCATTTTCACTAAATTGTCCGTTTTATCATGTTTAAGGATTTTATGCATGTTTCCATACTTAATACATATTATGTGCTAACCCCTTCTTCCTTCTACTACTTAATGAGTAAAGGTTCCGGTAAGGTGACTTCACTCCCATTCGAACAAGACTTGGATTGCTATCTCCAAGTAGTTGGTGAGTCCTCATGTTCGAGGACGGGATTTCCGATTTTCTTAGCCATGTTGTATCTTGTATATTGAGACTTTCTATTGATGTATAAGGGATAAGTCCCAAACTTTGTATTCTTTGGTTTAGATGGTCTACGAGACAAATATCTTGATTCTTATGATTTCATATATGTAAAAATCAAATTGAACTTCAGTTGTAAAAGTTTTAAATTTTCCACATTATTTCTATGTCTTATGTTATAATGATGCTAAATGGCTTGTATGAGACCCCTTCAGAGTCAAGTACGCCATGTTACGACTTGGGGAAAGGGTGCTCTCGGGTCCTGACAAACATGGTATCAGAGCATAAGTTTTTGGGAATAATATTTAGGTTGATGTCTCATACAACACGTCTAGTACAGTCTTGTTCAAGAGTGTGAAGTGCGCAACTCTTATGAATGAGAGGCTAGAAGATGTATAGGAACTCTCACTTTCTTTGTTACTATTTAATCGTGCTTGGTGTTTTTACTCTATATAGCCCTTTCTCCTAACCCTTTTCTTGTGCATATAGGATATGAATACAAGAAGAGGTAATGCAAGTGGGCACAAGAGGAGAATGTGAATGAGGAGGTTCCCCCTCAATCTCCTCAAGGCCCTAAAGCTCCTAATGATGAAGGGGTCATGACTAATGTTGAGATATGGGTGGCTTTCAAAACTGACTCGACTCATTAAGGTTCAAGCTCAACCTGTCACCACTCAAGCTCAAACTATGGCGGCTCTAACCAACCAAGAGTTTAGGCCCAGGGAAGAACCTAGTGTGAGTACTATGGCCTCAAGGTTGAGAGATTTCACTAGGATGAATCCTCATAATTTCTTGGGTTCCAAGGTGATTGAAAACCCACAAGAATTCTTGTAGAAGGTTTTAAAAATTGTGGATGCTATGGGAGTAACTTCTATTGAGAAAGTCGAACTAGCGGGGTATTAGTTGAAAGATGTGGCCCAAGTAGGGTTTACTCAATGGAAGGATAATAAGGCTATAAGAGTGGATCTCTCATGGATAGACCTATGTGTGCCAAGTGAGGTAAGAGGCATGAGAGGAAATGTCTTGCCGGTATGGGTGTGTGTTATGGATGTCGAAAAACTGGGCATCAATTGAAAGATTTTCCAACACTTATGGTGAAGGGGAAAGAGGGTAATCAAGTTCCTCCAAGTGGTTCCAACTCCGATGCTTCTAAGAAGAACCGCTTATATGCTCTCTATTATAGAGGTGACCAAGATAACTCTCCCGATGTTGTAACAGGCAGGTTGAAAGTCTTTTATATTGATGTTTATGCATTATTAGACCCCGATGCTACTTTATATTTGTTACACCTTTAGTATATATGAAATTTGAAATACTCTCTAAAGCCCTAAAAGAACCTTTTTCCGTGTCTACCCTGATAGGTGATTTATGGCATTTATGGCAGTAGCTTGGTCTACATCTAAGATCCCTGCAGCATTTTGGGTGGGGGTTCTAGACATTTCCCCCTCATATCCTTGGTTCCCCTCAGAAAGTTTATCGAGTAAAGTGAAGAACTCTTCACTCGTTATGGATAGGGCCTGTCCACCTACTGCACTATTAAGAAAAGAACGAGCATTATAGTCTAAACCCTCAAAGAAAGTGTGAGCAAGTACCTCATTGTTTTGCATGTGGTGTAGGCAAGCAATCAACATTTCTTTGAAACGTGCACATGCTTGGTACATCTCCTCCCCTTGCTTTTGAACAAAGTTTATTATCTCCCCCCTTAACTTCGCGGTTTTCTTGGATGGAAAACATCTACTGAGGAACTTATTTGCAAGATCATCCCAAGTTGTGATGGATTTTGGTGGCTCAGAGTCTAACCAATGTCTTGCAGCTCCTAACAATGAGTATGGGAACAAAGTCAACCTTACATAGTCTGATGAGACTCCAATTGGGATGTATGTATTGGTAATGTCTATGAAAGTCCTAAGATGGACTTGAGGATCCTAATGGGAGAGACCAGTGAATTACCCATTAGTATGGAGGATTTGTACCATGCTCTGCTTTAGTTCAAATCTAACCCCTGGTGGAGGTTTCCTAATACTGGATGCCAAGTTGGCTATGAGTGGGACTGCCAGAACAACAGCGGTCCTCCTTGGTTATTCGGGTTCCTTGGGTTATTCACATTTTCTGGGTTTTCACGTTATCTTGATTATCATCAGCAAAGTTTCCCGGAATACCTAACCCCAATTCTCCTTGTCGTCCCTGGTTCATTTTTCTGCGCTGGCGTAAAACTCTTTCCGGTTCATTGTAAGGTTCGACAAGATCTTTTTTTCGAGACAGACCTGAAAATCAAGTACCTGCAATACACCAGCTAAGATCAAGTAATTAATATCTGAATATATTAAGTGTAGACTTAAGAAGATTGAATATAAATCAATTTCTAAGTCCCCGGCAGCGGCACCAAAAACTTGTTGCTCACCAGTATACACGAAAGTGTACGTGGCTGGGCAAGTAATATAGATTCTTTAAGAAACGAGTTACTATTGCTAAGGGACTTATGATCAATTTATATTTAACAGTTAATTCTACAAATAAAAGAAAAAGTAACCTTTTCAAGAATTGATGATTTATTGTAGACTACTACGAATTAATAACTAAATGGAAGTAACTAATTGTCAATGAGTTTAATATCATGTTTCAAGCAAGTTAAAAGCAATTCCAGGGTTGCAGCATATACTGAATATCATGTATCTTATTATCGACCTAGAACTAATTTCAGTTGTCAAGTTGATGGTTTATAGGATTAATTATATGAGTCGAGCTATACAAATCACGTCGACTTAACGGGTCAATCAAGCTCTCTATATCCTCTGGTCTATTTAACCTCTCATCTCCCGATTTTAAGGTTAAACAAATGATTTATCCCCAGATGGCCAGTCAAGAAATACTAAAACAAGAATATAGAAGTAACTTATAATGACAACCAAGAATTAATTCATAAAGCCTTAAATAATCAACAATCCATTCGTAGCTACAGCCCCAGAACTAGGGCGTTTAGCTACTCATACTATTAGAAAACAAGAAAATGCAGTAGTTCATGCAATTTCCAGAAATTAGAAGAGTAAAAGGATTAAAACCTATTACAAACTTTAATTCTTGCTCTTGCACACTAAATCAAAAGTGGAACCCTTACTAATGAACCCTATGGGTCTATTTATAATAATTAGAAAAACTAAGACCCAATCCTCAACCAACAAGGAGTCCTATTTAGTCGTATTTCCGCTGGAAAAGTCGGCATCATGGTGGGGCACTGCGCCTAGCATCGCGCCTGACCCTAGCCTCTAAAGTTCCCTCCTTGGCGTGCCGCACCTCTCAGCACGCCTGAGAGGCGTCGCTGAATATTTGGCCCAGGCGCGTCGCGCCTCTCAGAGTGCCTGAGAGGCGTCTCTGAATGTTGGCCCTTGGCAACTCGCGCCTAGTAGTGCGCCTGGCCCTGGGGTCTTCATCCTTGGCCGCTTTTCATGCTTTTTTACGTCTCTTTTCTTCAAGTGACTCCAATTCCCTTGACAGTTCCTGAAACAACTAATCATATGTGTAAGTGTACAATCATTCCAATTTACACCAAAAATTAAGCTAATGACTAGAGATCATCTTTCAATCAAATTGACTTATGGGCAATTATTGACAACTTAGGCATATAAATACGCCTAAGATCATCTACGATCGTGCAATAGTATAATAACCCAACCAAGGGTTGGGTTCGTCCCAAGGGAGTGGTTTTGAGAATTAATAGAAAAATAAAATTTAGCTCTAACTAGTCGTAGCTAAAGATATTAACGAACAAAAACATAGTAAATAAAATGGGGTGACACAAAAATATCAAATAACAAATAGGGGTTTTGTCACAAATAAGTAAAAACAACAAAAATTAACATGAAAACCATGTATGGGGGAAAGTTCTTGGGGTGTGACCGCAATACAAGTTGAGATAAATCATTGGGTACATGCTTTCGATAGAAAATTTGCAATATAATAGTGAATAGGCTAAGCTTTAAATGGAAATAAATTAACTCTGGGGCAACTTACCCCGTTTCAACTGGGTTCCTCTCGGACACCCAATTGCCGCATGAAGGCCAGCCTACGCCTTACCCCACTCACTCTCTCGAGCTGAGTGTTAGGATATGGGACTAGGGCTCACCCTCTCTGGCTAAACCTCATGTCAACCCACTCCTTAGGCCATCAGTCTAGCGGTCTTGGTCTCGCGACCTCTCTCTCGGGGAAGCCGGAAACACATGGGTGGTTTTGTATATCCAACTACAAACCCATTAAATTAAACCACAACCACTAGGTGAAATCACCATTAAAATACATTTACCCTATCAGCAAGCAAGACCCAACAATAATATCAACACATATTTGCTAAATCACACCCCAAGAATGGGGTTTTTTAGCTACACATCAAGAAATAACAAAATACACCTAAGATGATATTGAAATCAACTAGGTATAAGAAATTAAACCTTGGTTTAAAAAAGGAAGAAGAATGGAGAAGACCCATATCCAACTTGGGGAAGATGAAATCCTTCTTTCTTCAAGTCTCCCCAAAAACCCTGTCCAAGCTTTAGAGAAAAATATTCCAAAAACATACTATTCTACTGTAAAATAATAATAATGGTTCCTGCACCTAAAACTTAATAAAGAGTTTAGTATTTATAGTTGTAACACCCCGTATTCGAAACAGACCAAAAATGCAGATTTTGAGAAGTTTCAGGTGCAACCCAAGGTTGCTATCCACGGACCGTAATTCAGACCACGGCCCGTGCTGGTGGTCCGTGGTTCAACACTGAAACCCCTCCAAGACCCAGCTCAGAAAGTTGGCTAAGTCCCGACTCACGGACAGACCCACGGTCCGTAGATCAGACCACGGACCATCGAGACTTCCCTTACCCAGTCTTTGACAAAAACTACGGTCGACCAGCACGGACCGTCATTCGATCCACATTCTGTAGGTCTGACCGTAGATGAGGGTCAGCAGCTAGTTAGTTGAAAATTATTGATGGGTCAACTTCAGATGGTCATAACTTTTAGCACAAAAGTAATTGTGTGTCCCATGACCTATGGTATGATAGATAATTGAATTATATTTCCAACGTCCCCTAGTTTGGTAAAATCCGACCTCCCAGTAAAAAGTTATGCTCATTTTAGTGAAGCCATGTCGAGCAGACTCGACCTACGGACCAAATCGACGGTCCGTCGATTGAATGACGGCCCGTCAGTCCAGTCCGTCGATCACTCCGACAGCAGTTAATTCAGGGGTCTTTTGGTCTTTTCCTATTTCATTTAACCCTTAAGATACGTCGTTTAAACCCTAAATCATGAGGTTTAATCAGTTTAAGCCTAGAAACATAACTAGAACTTATCCAAGTAAATTCATTAATCAAAATCTTAGAAAATTAGAATCAAGAGAGGAGAAAAAAGATCAAGAACCCTAGTTCAAGAACGCAGCAACGTTCCTTCAGTTCCAGCCCCGAAATCGAAAGATTTCTCCGTGGAATTCATCACCAGGTATGTGGGATTTCACTAGTGGGTTCCTTTCGCCCATTAGGTCCCTAGAATTCAGTCAGATTCTTGATTCCATGATTATGAACAGACCTAG